>OMKN01031769.1:0-10843 GCA_900302345.1 Melanonus zugmayeri | reverse complement strand
AAACAGGTCATGTTCACTGCACGGCTCTACACTAGGGACAGCTCTACACTATAGGGACTGTTGGATGTCGAGTCTTCGTGCCTGTGAAAACACAACCGTCGCAGGAAATGTTCTGCATGTTTTGCGGTGCTGGAAGTGAGAACGGGTGGAACGCTTTTTCAGAGCGGAGGCCTTGTCCCGAGCAGCGATAGGGCCCGCCGTGTGTTGATCTTGGCCGCACGTGTCTGTCTAACTCAGGGTCTACCACTCTCTGGTGGTGGAACGGGTATAAAACCTAGATAGAGATCATTGTCTCGCATGCAACTCCTTTTCCTATCCAGCTGTGGGGACAAAACCTGAGCCCGACAAGGTCCGATTACATAGACAAGTCGAGGGATACGACACGCAAACAAAAACATCATGACATAGGTGACCCCAAAGCGTCTGGATAGAATGATTCAACAGCATAATCTGAAACATTAGAGGATGTTCCTGAGACTGGATGTGGGCGTGGTTTCAAGTCTCACTAACCTTTGCTGTGGAATAGCCTCAGGCACTGGCAGCTGTGGGACATACTTTATCAATTCTGTCAGTTACACTGTCTTTAATCATTTATCACAAATCTGTCATTGCACCAGACTTGTCAGACTTTCAACTGAATTCCGACATCCTTTAACCTATGACATTATAAGCAGCATCTCTTGATTTCCCTAGCACTTGAGTGCATTCCCAACAATGCATAGCAAGTATTACAACCCCATATTCTTGCAAATACAAGAACGAGATAACATGAAAGAGTAGATCCCCACGGTACGAATGAAAAGCACTTGTGTGGTTTAACTTTATCCAGACGTGAGAGTAGAATACCAGAGCAGTTTGCTCTAAAGGAGCATTGGGTTCTGTTATCTCAGTGTCTGCTCTCTCCTGCCCCTCTGTGTTGGCAGTGTGGTACTGACCTGGACAATGGTGCACAGAGTTTGCCGGAGGACAAGGAGCAAAATAAATAAATACACATAAGTACAATTTCAAATATACACTCCAGACCAACAAAGCACATTGAAGCAGAAGCCAGATTTGTATCAAAGCTAATCCATTTTTTTGCTTCTCATTAACATGCATGTCATATTTTTTGTGTCTCATTTTCTGTATGGCCCACGGCTGATTTTCAAGCTGGGGTCACATTTCCCTTACTGCGGTCCTGGTCTTTTTCACAACTCCCACTGTACGGCTGTGCTTTGAGGAATGTCTGTCTACTGCTTAGCGCTTGCTGTGTCATGTTCGGGTCTACGGAAATTCGATCCTCCATTTTTTTTCTTCTTCTTCCTTCTTCCTCATCTGCCCCTAATTCCAAGGCCATGGTTGTGGGAACACATACTCCAGACCACCTCTTGTCACAGAACAGACCAGCATGCGGGTCTGTGTGTGTGTGTGAGAGAGAGCGAGAGAGTTGTTGCCACATGGGCATGAATAGAGCTACCATCATCCAGACCACCCCACTATTAATAAACACTGCAGCACCCCCCACAAAGTCTCTCAATACAGAATTCACCTTGGAGTTGTGTGTGTGTGTGTGTGTGTGAGTACCTGTAAGTGAGTGAGTGAGTGAGTGAGTGTGAGTGAGTGAGTGTGTAAGTGTGTGTGTGTGTGTCTGTGTTGTTGCCACATGGGTATGGGTACTGAACACCAAATTCACCTTGGAGTTGTGTTTGTGTGTATGTGTGTGTGTATGTGTGTGTGTGTGTGTGTGTGTGTTTGTGTATGTGTGCGTGTATCTCTAGCAGTAAGGATGGTGTTTTTTTTGGAAGGGCATGACCTTGTCCATGGCCATCCACACTTATGCTACACATAAAGTGCATTAAGCTCTTAGTGGTCGTTGTTGATGCCAGTGTGCAAAAACTATGATGGCGTAACCCGACAAATTGGTTAGCCTCGTGTGAGAACATAGTTACTGTGTCTGAGGTTACATTTGTTATTTCGGAAAGAAAAGTCAAGACCCATTAAAGCAACAATTAAGGCAGCATTTGCCCTAAATGTTCTTTTTTTGGTGCAAATGACTATTGTGCTTTTTCCACATTATGTGTGCATTATATAAAGGAATTGTCCTTGGTTTTACGATTAAAAATAGACATACAGAAAATAGACAAGAAAAACGTTCTTGTGACTCATACGGGATAGGTAAACAAGTCAACGCCACACACACGGCATCACAAACAGGCCTGCGTGCCACTCTTCTGTTGCACAAGACAGAGAAGAGGAAATGCGGATGGCTCTGCGTGTGATCAAATGACCTAAATAAACGCTTCACACGCAAACAAGTCCAGCAAGCCGCAAGTCCATTCACCGAATCAAATAAGACGTTTTATCAAGAGGTACGTTACACGATCAGTTCGCTGTTTTGGGGCATTTGTGTCAAAGGCTGTGAAGGCTGCACTTGGGTGGTGGTGGAGGGGGCATCGTTTCGCTCCAAAACGTATTATGGAGGAACAGGGGAACAGGACCGGGCTTGCGAACTCAGAGGATGTGTCATCTGATGCCATAGGGGTTGGGTGAGCTGTTCATCCGCAAGCCCATATTCTCACCTGCTCCTAAGGCCCTGGAACAACCGACCCACAGCCAGGGAGGGAGGTTTGACTGATAATAACACACACTCACGCTATCATGCTATCCCCCCCCCCCATGTCCTTATGATGGCTGTTGTGTGTGTATGTGTGTATATTCACATGCTTATATATACAAGGGGCTCACATGCACAAATGCATGCAAGTGCACAAAACCCACACACATATCCACCCACCGACACTCGCACGCAGGCACACACGTGCGCATAAACACACACACATACGTATACACATACACACACAGGCATGCATAAACATAGACACACTCACACACACACACATAAACACACAAGCACACACACAAACGTTCACACAAACACTGAGACCTTTGAAGATTGAGCTGCTTATCATATGAAAGCATGCTAATTAAGATTGTCATTCATTTCAAGTGCACATGTGACCCAGACAACATATACGGATCTGGTCTGTTGTTGTTGTTGTTATTGTATTTTACACCTACGTGAGCCAGGTTGCAGCAGAGCCTAAGGAGTGAGTTGCCACCTTTCTATATCAGAGTATCACAGTGATAGGGGTAGAGAGAAGAACGCTGTTCTATCGTTCCCCACTGCACTGCCAACCAAGGTTTCATCTGCTGTAGTGTAGCTGCAGTTAGACTGTGATCGACATGGCGAATGCTAACGATAAACCGGGTGGGCTTTGGCCCTGGAGACGGTGCTGGAGGAGGAGAATGGAGCGCCTGTCCAGCGGACTGGTGCTGCGCTGCGCCTGTCTCCGAGGAGGACAAGAGAGGGATCCACCCTCCGGCCACCACCAGGGGAGCCGTGGGGACCCAGGGCCTCCATGCCTCCCGGATGGAGGGGTGTTGTCGGTGTGCATGGAGACCATCCACATTACGGTGGAAGATGTGGATACCATGGGGATGGACAACCCAGGCTTCAGCCTCTCTGAGGAGGAGGTTGCGCACAATAGCAGCAGCGGCAGTAGCAGCATTGCTCGCTCGGTGTCCGCCTGCCAGAAAGCCATGAAGAAGAGAAGACTGAAAGCTCTGTCTTCGCTTCCTCTTCAAATCCCTCCCGTCGCCACGCAGGTCAGCAGTGGCGGAGAAGACCACCACCGAGACGAGGAGGAAGAGACCACATGTTATCTCCGGGTCAACGCTAAGATCACCCTGAACGCTGCAGGACTGCTGCCACCACCCATCATCAACCTGATTCCCCCCACTCCCTCGGACGTCATCGACGATGACCAGTTTTTCGATGTCAACTCTGAGGGGGAGAGCGTGGCGCACACCTCGGGCAGTGACAGCAGCTTCGCCGCTGGCGACCAGGAGAGTTACAACGAGGAGCGGATGGACAGCATGGAGGAGACGGAGATGGAGATGGAGACGGAGGAGGAGGCGAAGTTGGGGTGCCCTCTGGCTGAGAGTGAGGTTGATGGCAATGATAAAATGGAGGCCATCTCCGGCCAGGATGGGGAGCCTCCAGAGGAAACAGAACCTCCAAGCAAGCAGTCGGTAAAGGAGAACCACAAGATTACTTTCCTACGTAGTGCCTACCAGGTGGCTGCACTGCCTGAGTACCCTCGCAAAAGTGAGTCTAAGAAACAGCCTACATGCCTATACCACAGCCTACAAGCCTACCACTGCACCGTAGAAGATGTACGAGTTTCCAGTTCACCCCAAAAAACATCTGCTTTCTATGTTTTATTGTCAGTTTTAATTCATTGGACATCGCCTTCGGTGGTTGCATTTTATCTGTTTATCTGTCGGGTTTTTATCTTTCATCCTAGAGAGCTTCAACACAGGAATCAACCTGCTGGCATTTACCGAACTCAACCTGGGTGAGTGGGACCTCTCTTGAGCTGCGTTCTGGGCTGCTCTCAATCAGACACAAGCGGCGCCCATGGTCTTGACCGATGCCGACCTTGTGTGCAGCGTCCCGGTGTCCTTTTTTGATCCGGTGCAGATGGAATGGTGGCCATTATGTGACACCACTTCAGTGCCTTAAACACCTCCTGTGGGAGCTGCAGAACTGTACCTTTGTCAGAATCTCTCTCTTGGCCCTTTGTGAGTGTATTCCCTGTGCGTGGCTTTGCAAGCGGGTTCCCAGGTGTTGGGTTCCTGTGAGTCAGCACGTTCTCCTCTTCTCTATCTTCTCTCAAAGACTCTCCTTTGCTTTCAGACCAGCGCAGGACAACAATACTGACCGCGATAAGCATCGCGTTTGCCTATCCGTTACATAAATACGCACGCTGGAAAGTTCTGAGTTTGCTGCCTTACTTTGTCAGTGTCCTCCTGTGTACGTGTGTGTGTGCACGCAGACACACACACATGTTTTTACCCATTGTTGTTTTTGTCAAAAACTAAATCAACAATGGTTCAATATGTGTGTTTGTGCATCTTTGTGCTGCTGTGCTGTGTGTGTGTGTTTGTGTAAGCTGCACTGTAGAAGACTTGTAATGATGTCCATCTCTTTAGCAGTTATTTCCCCACTTATAGACAACATGGCGACATGTCCCTAAGACTGGGCCCGCTTCCCTGTTCTTCCTTTCCTGTTTGGATTGGGCTGTTCTTGGAAAACACTGAATATCTGAGGTCGTGAAACATGTCTGTGGTAGGGCGTATGTACTACTGCTACCCTCCATTAGCACTTCAAGTCAACTCTCCGTCTATTGGTGTTACTCGAGCCCATACGTGGTACACAGCCGTCACACTACGGCACGAGAGAGTGGTAATGATTTCCTTGGAGAAATCAAAGACACGTTCTGTTATGTTTCAGAGCTATGTGTCAGCAAGAGGAGGGCTACAGTTATTAGTCCACAGATGCTCAGCCAAGCTCTGCTGCTGTAGGCCGGAGGCTTGGCCATCTCACTGGGATATTCTAGGTTGGGAACAAACAAAAAAAACGTTCGATATTTGTGTTTGGTATGGACACAGTTGTGTCTTGGAAGATTTCAGGTCCGGACCTTCGTAATCCCGAGGTGAGTCATGGGCAGACCCGGTGGAGAGAGCGCCATTGTGTTTCTCTATTGAACTTCCTCCTCCTCCTCCTCCTCCTCCACCACCTCCTGCTGTCTGTGCTCCACTGTCTCTCCATGGCCCAGACAAGATTCCACTGCTAACACACATAAACCAATTACAACGTCTTATCTGATTCCGACTCCCTCTAAAATCTCATCTATGTCAGTCGGGCCTTTCAGAAACAGGCCCCTGAAAATGAAAAACATGTGTTTAAGAAATTAGATTTTTTTTTTTTCTTTTTTTGCTCAGCATTTTTCAAAGACTTGAGGACCTGAGTGTTTTAATCTTTTGTATTATTAGATTGTATTTAAACATAGTCATACTATTTTAGTAGTGTGCCTTTTAATGTTACAATATGCAATATGAAACTGGAAATGCTGGATCTTTTTGTGGCTATGTTGTAGGGAGTCCAACTTTGGTTAAACCGATGTCACAGTGCTGCAGTGCTTGAGCCAGCCAACCATTGCTTGGATGCCATTATCATAGCCTCATTAGTCTTGCATGTTATGTTAGCCCAAAAAAAAATAAATGTGTTCACCGATCAAGTGACTTTTGGGAAATGTAAGAATATGCACTTTCTGTGGGAAAGAACCGGGGTTGTCACTGAACTATGTCATCAACGAGACAGACGTTGGTCTGTCTGATCAGGGGTTGCCAGGCAACCACTCCCAGAGTTGCTTCCAGCATTAGCAACAACTAACGTGCTGTAAATAGTCCTCCAAAAAAAGCCTGAGAACCTTAAATACGAATAAAATCAGCAACGAAGATAATTGGTCTATCAATTTCAAATTTCTTGGGAGGAGTACTGCATGACTTCTAAGAAAAGTATCAAAGCCTGAAGCTATTACCATGTTTTCCATACATGGACTTTTGTTAACAAATGTCACAGGACATTTTTGTGTTTTCATGAATGTGTTTTTCTTTTCTCTTGAAGATGATCTTAGCAACAAGGATATTAGCTGCCCCCAGTTACTGAAGGCCCAACTGAGCCTACTTCCTTACACTACCAAGATGGAGACAGCTACTCAAATACGGGTAAGAAGGCTTTGAATTTAATTGAAGTTTACCAAAGAATAGACAAAGCCTGTAATTATTGGATGTGTTCTCATTACATTATTCATTCAACGGAACAATGAAACATTAACATTTTGCATCATGTATTTTCTTCAATATAATATGCTGTAATATGAATACTAATATGCTTGATAAAATACTCCCAAATTATTTTGAGAGTATTATAATGTATTAAAATGTATTATACAAAATATGAATACATGTTTGGTACTATTAGGTATTGTGTGCATTGGTACAATGGTAACTAAGATAGGTACCTAACTGATACTGCAGAAACCAGCTAGTCGGTCTTGTAGTCTTGGAGACGAGAGCAGGAGTCATAGCTTCCATGCGATAGGACAGACCACGGACCAGAACCAGGAAGAGGAGAGGTCGTCACGACAACGCCGCATAACCATTGGTGAGGTCAAAATCCTTTGATTGTATCAGGGTAAAGGCCTTGTACAAGATATGATTTAAAAAAATGTACGACTATTTTAGATGCCCTATACTTATGGCATGCATAAACCATCTGCAATTTTGCCCTCACACAGAGATGGCATTGGCTAAGCCACAGTTCTCTAATATCCCGATCCCAAACATATGCTTTAGCTTCAGTATTTAATCCTAATGTGCATTTGCTTCCAATCTAAACTCCAGTGTGTTTAGCATAACATACAACACAAGAGGAAACAAGCTAAAAGCAACAAAGTACTTTCAAAGTACATTCGCTTCCGCATCCTCGTTTTCTAACAGATCTGTTCGTTTTCTCACTTTTCCCCATGTCCAGCATCGTACATGCCCCAGTCATCTAAGGACCAGAACGGAAACTTTGCAGAGAAGGTAGTGTAATCCATCCGCGGAGGCCCTTCAGGGTGGCAGCCGCACACACAGCACTAAGCTGCGCAATTACGGGACATGTTCTGTTGATGTTTCCCAACTCCCTTGATCTGTCAAAGCAATGACTCTGCAAATATCCCAGAGATTTCATGTCTTCTGTCTCCAGGATTTGCCAAGCTAGATTGCCGGTATCCTTAGCAATCTGTGTGTTCACTACAACACAAAACAAAGACAAAAATCGTCCTGAAAGGCAGATTTGCTGATGATCCATTTCTTCATTCATCATTTCTTTTTTTTGTTCTGTGCAAGTGAGAGTGTTATTTGGAATGTGTATAAGCAGTGTGAGAACAGGCTTCTTAATGTGACAACCTAATAGATACTGTTGTTTTGATATCTCCATCACTCCACCACCACCCAAGATCACACGATCACGACGACAAGCTAAATCTGGCTAATCTGTAGCTCTATAAACACAGCAACGATTACATAGAAGCCAGTTAAAGTTAATCTTTCCATACGATTTTTGCAATCTTTAGATGTGAGTTGTGTGTGTATGTGTCTGAAACATTAGAATGTGTACATTGACACAGTAATAATGCTGTAGACTCCACTTAATCGAATGTGTCTTCTATGGAGCACGCCATGGTAAGAGATGGCGGGCGTGTAACCTCTCTATTGCTTTAGGACAACAACGGGCACGTGGCCAAATCTCTTGGAGCACTCAACACAGATGAAGTCTGCCAATGGTTTAGCAGTATTGGACTGCAGAAATGCCTCCCTTTCATCAGAGGTAAAACACATTCCTCTGTCTCCGCTCCCAGCCCTGTGGCTTCATAATAAAGCAGCCATTGCCAATTTGCTTTATCGCGACCGCAGATCAAATCCCCAAAACTTTTGGATTGGTTTTATGTACATGATATCGATGAGGTTAGCTCAGAAAAACTAATCTCAATAGGGTGACGAAGTTGGAAACAAGATACATGCAAGCATACAATAAATATCTTGGCATACACTCATTTATATACATTTATTCAGGTGTGCTTAACAATTCAGTTCATGTATGGGATACACCTAACTATAACATGTTTGACAGTTCATGCTTATTGCTTGATTATTGCTTATTGCTTGATTATTGCTTATTGCTTGGCATGATTTGCAGTGGTTCAGTCAAAAGTTATCACGGGTTAACTTTCTTTCTGCTTCCTCATTACTGTGCGATGGACGAAACCTCTGTGCTGTCACTGTGACTCGCCAGAGGGACAACTGTGTGGCGCTGACATAGCGTCTGTAGACACAAACACGTTGGAGATGCTCCACGTGTCCACGCCGGAGGACAGGGAGCTGCTGCTGTCGGCCATCTACAAGGAGCTTCATCCCCCCAGCAGCTTAATGCAGAGACTGGACTATCTGATTGGTACAAGGCCTTAAATCACACAAACACACACACACACACACAAATATATCCACACTTGTGTGCCAAATCGATGAGTCTAGACAAGGGTTTGGGGTTGATTTGTGTCATTTCCCCTGCCCCCGGCTCCAGAAATGTTTGGACCCCACAACAACGTGGAGAGGTTTGCGGCAGCGCTCGTATCGATGAGCAAGTCCACGTCTTCCCCTCATGTGAGCTGCCTCAACACGACACATTCCTCCCTGAAGCTCAGGTGCAGTATTGTGTGTGTGCGCACCTCAGTGTTCATGCCAAGTAAACAAGAAAAATAAATAAATTAATTGTAACCTTGCACTCATTTTTTTTTCTCTGTGCCGTTTGGCAATAGAACCAAGAGCCACATGGTTCAGAGGAGTTCTCAGCTGATAGAGATCACTGTTCACGGTACAGTATTTAACGAAAACCGTAGTCTTATACATTTCTTCTAGGGTCTTTCTACATGGCTGTCATTAAAAGTCACAAGAAGGTCAATGGAACCAGGCTGATCCTACACTGCCATGAGTATCGGTCATGGCTTGTGTGCCTAATATTGCTTTTGAATGACTACTGTGAATCAATCTACCAAATTTGTTACTGCTATGTATCGATATATTTCTCTAGCATTAGAGCAAATAGTCCATCTGCGGACGCCAAAGGACACCACAGTGGGGAAGGTAAAAGAGTCCTGTATCAAGATGTTGGGGATGAAAGAGGATAAGGACACCTTTACACTTAAAGACAATCAAGGTTTGAATGTGCACATTGTATCCTTGGACACTCCCAAATGGAACACTTTCTATCAATCTCTATAGTCATCTGTCTACTATACAGGGTCAAGTGCTGGACTCTCAGCCAATCAACAGATTGGCAATCTGCTGACAATGTCCAACAGACAACTGGAGTTGTACCTGTGTAAAAAGGTACACCTCCTCCTCAGACTATCATCTCATCTGATACTACATATCCGCTAACAGGAACACTGAAATAACAATCGTGTGACACTGCAATCTTGTAATCATAGGACAAACAAACAGAAGGGGACATCTCAAAAGTGAATGGTTCTCAAGACCATGGCAACGTAAACCAGAATGTGCAGGCAAACCAGCCAGCGAAAGAGGAGAAGCTCAAGGAAGTGGACCAGCAGGTGGACTCCCTGCAGCACGTCGTCCTCCAGGTCAGAATCTCCATCAAACTTCAATGCAGTAATGCATGAAAACTCCAGCTTTGTTTTCCTTCATCGTCTGTTAGAATAGAAGTACTTCTTATATTATAATGAGCCCAGAACAAGGGGAAGCAGGACGTAGTCATTCTGGTTCTGTGTTTGATTGTACGAAGGTCCAGGAGCTCCACCATGGGCTGGTGGCCTTCTGCTCAGCGTTGAAGAACATGGATGTGGAGGTGGACATGAAGGAGCTTGGTCCCGTTGAACTGGGACAACGTCTAGAATTGGCCCAAAGCCAACTGCAGGAGAGGAGGCAGAGTCTTCAGAACCTGAAGGAGAACATTAGCAACGCTACAGCTCAAAGAAACACGTAGGGGGACTCCTAACCATTCCTAATACATTATACAATACATTTCTCCTCACAGTACATCCTTTAGAAAACATGTTCTCTGTGACCTTGATCTCAATGTGTTTGTAGTTACAAGAAGGTATGAAGGTTTGAAGTCACAAGAAGGTAATCCTAAGAGATGTCTCTGCCTGCAGGCGTTCAGAGATCCGCCTCATGGACAAAATGAAGCTGAACTGTCAGGTGTTCAAGGAGGAGATCTCCTTGGTATACCTCAACCGACAGGTGGCCCACCTCAAGAATGCTCTGCAGGATTGTTGTGATAAGGTGATTATGATCAGTGCTGACAATACTTACTGAGGAGCAGGGGACAAATGGTATATCTTCATCACCACATAGAAAACTTGTATTAGCAAGTCGGCTAATACAACATAGC
>OMKN01031762.1:0-12916 GCA_900302345.1 Melanonus zugmayeri | reverse complement strand
TATATATTATAATATAATATATATATTATATAATATATATATTTATTATATATATATATATATATATATATATATATATATATATATATATATATATATATATATAATAACTATATTTTTTCCTTGAAGGTACAATATGCAAGATTTGCGATTTCAAGCTAGCTCCAGTCTATATTTTGCTCCTCACTCCTCCCTCTCCCTACTCTCCAAAACCCACTCACCATCAAAAAGTGAGGCTCGGTAAAAAAGAAACTTGAGATTTCTCTACGCTGCTGCAGTCGGAGCAATTAATCTAGATCCCTGATCCCCATCTTTTACAATTAAAATATTATTTTATGACTTTTATAAATAATAAATATTATTGTATTACTCTTCTAAATATTAAAAATTATATATATATATTACATATTTATTTGGTTACATAAAATATTATTACTTTGATGTTGTGCTTTGGCAGGGTTGAAGCTGGGCTTTTCTATCGACCAGGGCACACTGCACAATGTGTCCCTGGGTCAGAGTCAGGAGGAGCGGGCCGAGAGGGTCTTAACGAGCGCCTCTCAGCATGGTCACTGGGTCTTCCTGCAGGTACAGTCAGCATTACTCAGCAGCACAGCATCTAGACCACAGGACCCATCTCGGGCAGCTGTTCCCGGCATCCACTTAAGCATCTAATCTAATTATAGTAGCGCCTGAGCTCAGGAAATAAACTCAGTTCTGTTTAATCAAAAGCGTGATCGGCCAAATCACCTGTGTAAATGCCCCCGCCACATCGGGGAAAGTCTGAAGTAAGTAGCACAACAGTCAACATTTATTTTCCAATATCCCCGCAAAACAAACATTAATTGAACATGATTTCTTGACATGGAAATAATTAATTCTAAGAAATCTTTACTGTAAGCAGTGTTAATGAATCATTCATCTTATCTTATAAAAATAATGACTTTTTTAGTTTTTTGTAGTTTGTTTTGTTTGATTGTGAAAATTCATAAAATAAAAATGTTATCACAATATATATACAGTATATATATATATATATGTTTGATAAAATCAAAACTTCTTCTAATTTGGTCGGGCAGAACGTTCACCTGGTGGCGCGCTGGTTACCTGTGCTGGAGGCCCTTCTGGAGGCGGTGGTGATGGACACTGACCCGGGCTACCGGGTGTTTATCAGCAGGGAACCAGCACTACACGCCCAGTGCCACATCATCCCCCGCGGCGTGCTAGAGAACGCCATCAAGATCGCTAACGAGCCGCCCATGGGCATGAACGCCAGCCTGCATGCCGCAATGCACAACTTCAGTCAGGTGCCATAATAACACAATGTTTACCGCCACTTTTGAGATATTTCTGATGTTTCCAGATGTTACTGCTAACCGTTTTGTTAATATTATTTTCCGAAGATAAAATGTATGAATTGTATTTTTAAAAAGTAGATGGATATGAGTTTGAATTATGAGCAGGAATTCAACTCTGTTCTTCTTGCTCTGCTACTTCCATGCCTGTGTGACGGAGTGCTGTAAATTTGGTCCCCAGGGATGGAACCAAAACTACCCATTCAAGAGTGGAGACCTCATCATCTCTATCAACGTCTTGTATAACTACTTAGAGGCCAATACCAAAGTATGTTTCTAGTTTCTACTTGGTTTATTTTGGTTTTATTTAATATTCAGAGACAATTTACTGCAATTTATTTTATTCACTTCATAAAGTGTAATGAGACCTGGGAATATAATATTTTTGTTTTTGTAGTAGTTATAGTTGTCTTTTTCCATCAATAACAATGAATTGTCCCTCCATGCCATGTGAAAAAAAAAGATTATTCCTATCCTTCTCTACTCAACCCAACTACTGAGATACAAGCAATAATTTAGTTTTATCTCATCAAAAGAAAACAAGAAAAATCCATGTTCTACCTAATGTGTGTTTTTTAGCAGTCCTATTACTCTGGTCACAACCAATTATGTCTCCCAGATATTCTGCCCTCCAAAAAACGAATGTCCTTCATTATGTTAACCAAACAGTAACCTGTATGCGTGTATACAGATCATTCATTAGGAGGGCAATGAAGCGTTCTCCCAAATGTAATTACATGTAGCCGATGTGACAGTTCAGAATGCTGTATAAGTGATCACTACAATTAGAGCTGATGAAGGAAGCTATTTGCGAAACAATACAGGTACAAATGATTGTGAGCCTCCAGCTTTTGTAATTTGTTATGAATCACAGGTTCCTTTTTTTCTCTTCTCCTTCCTCCTTCACCTGCGCAGATCATAATCTCCCACTGTGAAATGGAGTCCTCTGTCATACATTAGATCAATGTGTGCAAAGAAACACAATTTCCCACCGCTATCTGCTGTGGAAGAGCTTAATTGGGAGGCAATCATATTGTTACTGATCAGAGGAGTTTTTTTAAATGGTGGAAATAGTGTGTTCATCAAGGATTCAATGGGAAAGCATTAGGTGTTGTGTACAATTGTAATATCTCCAACTTGAAGTAATGTATCGTTTGATAATAAATGATTCTTCTAATTATTCCCATGGGCGCTATATATTAGGCTTGATTACCCTCAGTGTTGTCATGTTAATTTCAGCAGTTCTCTTAACTCGGGGGTCAACGGGGGGTATTGGTAAGTGTTGAGTTGACTGTGTATGTTTTTATTGTTATCTATTTGGGGAGATCATGTATGGGGGTCACATTACAGATGACCGGGACAGAAGACCTGAGTCAAAGGCAATCTTCTGAATGTACTTGCACATGTAGCATTTATATGGTTTTATTTCTGTTTACAGGCCAGCAAAATAGGCCAGGAAATGAAACAAACTCTAAAAAATCTGATATATATGAATATATAAAACTAAATTAGCTGATGTCAAAACTACTACTAAGAAAGGATTGTGCACATTTTAATCCTAAGCCAAAATGCACCTTATATCTGTGAGTGTTTTTCTAAAGGCAAAGGGTGCCCTCTTGGGATGTTAAGATAAACTACAACAATGCAACATGTCTCATTGGCCTTGTTCACACGAGATAAATATTTAGATTCTACAACCGTTTTTGAATTTTGATTGTATCTAGATTAAAAACCTCATCTGGCACAATGTGCTCACAACCATCTCAGTTCTGTTTACACGTAGGGGCAGTTCACGAGAGATCCCCCCTTGATATGCACACATCCATGGTTTGCACAATCTCCCAGAATGGGCAGCGACTGTAGTGTACGAGTTTACATTGCTTTGGATAATGCCACGAATCATGTTTAATAATGGAAATAGAATGTCTAGGAATCATAAGAAAAGAAGGCACATCACGGCGATGTTTCAGATAAATTTGCATGACGCCCCCTTGCTTTATATTGATTGACAACCGGTGACATATGAGCTAAGCACGTGACTTGACAACACTTCCGCAAGAGATTCTGTCTATACGAGAACCTATCGTGAGTCTAGAACGAATGTATCGTACACTACCTCCGGAGGTGGTTTTGGCAATGGGTGTCTACATCTCTCGTACAACCATTTTCGCCTGTTTAGACGGAGAAGCACCTCTTGCATCGAGATCTCATAACCGTTTTCAATTTGAAGAGAGATTCAAAATGCTTGTGTAAACAGGGCCATTGAATCATTGACTATATAACAGAAATGTAACAAGAACGAAATAGCTTTACCATTGACGTCTTTTATTTTTCATGAATATATAAGACTGAGGACAGAATGAACGGAAACATGCTAAAAGCTACTGGAAGTCAGGGGGTGTTCCGGCAACCTGCCCTTTCTTTTATAAAAGCTCCACTTAGAATTCCTCCCTTCCGCTCACACACAAGTCACATAAGAGCAGTGTTGCTTCCCCTTTACTAGTGAGCTACACAACTGCACTTTCTTCAAGACTGGCATTAGGCCAATAAAAAAAATGCCAACAATAAATGTGTTTTGCTGTATTTGTCAGCATTTGTCTCTCCCATGAACTATTGTCCATTATGTTGATTAGCAGGAAACATATGGCTGCTACGGAAACACTAAGACTTATCTTAGTGTCTTGCCAATTTAGATTGGACGATAGGACCGGTGTCTTGCCCAGTCTTTCAAGTAATCAAAAGATCAAGTGCGTTGAACAAATGTGTATTATTATATTCCATACTAGAAGTTGTACACAAATATGACCTTTTTTAGTTCAATTAGTTAAAATGATATGGTGCTTTGGTTTATCTTGGAACCATTAACATAATCTGGTTCTTCTTACAGTTTGATGGAGGGCTGCCTCTATGTCCTGGATTCCCGGCGCCACCAATCATGAACTACAGTGGTTACCATGGTTATGTGGATGAGCGTCACCCTGCGGAGAACCCCACCCTGTACGGCTTGCACCCCAACGCTTGGAGCTTGGAGTTCCTCACCGTCACCTCAGTTCAGGGCGCTGCACAAGCTGCATCCCCAGGGGCCCTGCAGAGGGGAGGGGGCCTTGCAGAGCACAGAGGAGAAGGTGTGTGTGTGTGTGTATGTGTGTGTGTAGTACCACCATCTAAAGATCTGGAGTGTTCGTCTGAAAAAATCTGTAGATTTTGATTTTGTAGAGATCCAAAGATCTCTTATGTGCTGAAAATATCTAAAATGACAGGAAGATTGAAAGATCTCAAATGTTTGGATTTACAGAATCTACTTTATTCACTTGATGAAGCGTAATTTACTGAGACCTAGATAACATGATTAGATCGATAGTTTTTATAGTATTTACAGTCATGACTTTTCAATCAATAACAATGAATTGTCCCTCTGTCTCCCAGTTATTCAGTGAGATATTTAGTTTCAAGTTTAAGTATGAGAAATAATTAGTCCTATCATGTTTCACGTCTTTACTTGCCCAACCACTGAGATATTTAGTTAGATTTAAAGATCAAATGTTTGGATTTCTTCAAGAATCTGAGCAAAAACAATATCTCATATGGATAAAATTAAGTATTATCAGATGTTCATAGTGCTCTTACAGGTGAAGTGTCTGCTTGATGACTTGTTGGATATGCTGCCAGAGGAGTACAACATGGCGGACATCATGGCCAAAAGCTCTGCGCGCAGCCCCTACTGCTTAGTCTGCTTCCAGGAGTGTGAGTACGTGAACGTGCTGTTGGCTGAAATTAGACACTCACTGAAAGAATTAGATCTTGGCCTCAAGATACATAAATATGTAATACAGTATTTACATGTAATGCATGATAACTAAATTAAAATATGTATTTTTTTAAGCATGACTTATGTGTATCGTTGAATATTGTTTGTGAATAGGGAGAGTTGACCATGTCCTCCAGCATGGAGACCCTACAGTCTGCTCTGTTTAATGATTCAGTGCCCTGGGCCAGACTGGCTTATCCTTCTACTAAAACTCTTGAACAGTGGTGAGAAGACTGTCATTACACTAGCTAGTAAGGTATTGTAATTTTAATGTATACCAATATTACCATTACTATGATGTTTATGTGCTTGTATGGTTGTGGATTTTATGAGAAAAAATAATCTTTGGAAATGTTTTAATTTAATTGTACAGATTCCTTATATCTAAAATATTAACTGAAAATTAATAAAAAAGGAAAGAACGTTGGAAATGAAACATTAACATTTTTGATTGTCACACTGTCAGTGTTATTCATCAAAAAGTCAGTCTATTTTGACATCAAGCTTGTTTTAAGATAAGTAAGGAACATAAGTGGTCACATTCCCAAACGGTGCCTCAAACCATGATTAACTTAACCCTAACAAATGATCATTTGTCAGGTTTATTGATCTGATGTGTAGCTGTCGAGAGCTGGACAGCTGGGAGTCAGGACCTGGTGTTACCAGCGGTGGTCTGGCTCTTCAACCCCCAGTCCCACTCACTGGTAAGAGGTAACACCATTTAAACATAGACAGTATAAAATAACACTAACCAGGTTTAAATGGTAAGTCCACATAGCAGAGATGTTAAAATTGGTATCTGTATACTTAATTTAATGAGAAGAACTGTATGTACATGTAGGTACTGCAGTTATCTATTGATATATCAAGTTACTGAGATTCATTGTCCTTGTATTTTATTTTTTTGAAAATAAATAACTAAATAAAATAACTATAAATCAAATAAATAAATAACTGTGATATGTGTGTGGTTGATGGCTGGTTTAAGCAGCATCAGACTGATTAGGCTATGGGGATGGGTGAGTCTGCACACCTGTGGTGCATGAGTGATCAAGGAACATAGGTTAAACCAGCCACATCACCACACACACTCAGGAGAGAGCTGGGACATGTCAGCATTTACCACCTGCTCGGCTTGTAACATCTTGCTAACTCTCCAATGAACTGGTTGCAACAACATCTACCTGTGTCCTGGTTTTCGGAGGAGCCCAGAAAAGCCACTTCTGTGTTGTGTAGCAGGAGTGACTGCCACACTAACTAAACCATAGTTGCATTAAGAACAAGCTGGACTGCCTGTCTGTATTTGTATGTATTGAAATCAAGATGCATAGATTAAATAGAAGTAGCGTATCACATCATAATACTGTGATCATGTTGTGTTTAAATAAATTCATCTCCTGAGGCGAGATAACCTATATGTATTTGTGTGTGTGTATGTATGTAAACCCCTCCCTGGAGACGCTTTGGTCCGCACCATGATTTGTTGGGGAGCTTATGTCTCCATTTTAGACCAGTAATTTGGGATTGGGAGCATATTTTATTGGAAGGTCAAGATTAAAAAAGCTCTCGGGTTGCCCTCTACTAACAGAATAATACACAATGCCGTTTGGAAGGGTCCTCGGACTGAATTCTCAGGGGATGATGTGGACGGCCACTATTGACTTTTAAATGAGGTGCATTTGACATTGACCTTCTGTACGGCGGAGACAGCATGCTAACAGACCATGCCCTGCTGGAAAAGCCTATTCACAGTCTTCCCTCTCTGATAGCCTTCTATGAGACGCAGCACATTAGATTATTGGGCCCTTTATCTATCTGCACTCCGCAGTGCTGGGATCTGATTAACTCCATATTGACCACAGGAAGAGCCTGTTTACTGGGTCTGTATCAACACAGTTTTATCTAGTGTGGTTCAATTGGCACATTGACTTAATTGATGTGGTAGGTTCATTTTGTGAACCTAGCCCCCCCTCCCCCAAAGACTCAGATGAGGGTTATGCTAAAGCAGTTGGTAGATTGACTCCCATTAGGCAGATATTCCCAAGGTGTAGTGCTTAGCATGATTGATATCCCTTAACGTCTCATGTTTGTCAAAGCTGTAAAATACAGCAAGCGCTCCAGGGTCAAGGTTGAGATCATGCTAGAGAGTGTAGAATTTACTTTTTTAATCTACACAGAGAAGCTATGCGCGTCAACATTAAAGTGTTATGCAATCATGAAAATGGTCTGCACCAATGCTCAATATTAGATGGTCATTTTCCCAGAAGCTGTTCCCAACTTCAAGGTGTCAAGAGAACATGCCACATATTATCCTGTGGAATAAATAATAATAATAATAATATCTAGTAGACCTACTGCTAGAGGTTTGACCCCATCTCTGTTGGCCCTATCAAAGCAGTATGAGTTGCTCATCACTTCTAGTTTCAATGAAATAAAGAGATAAAGAAAGAAAAGCATTGTGAAGTCCATCATTGGCATCCATAGTTTGAAAACTACCGCCCTGCTGCAATTGCATTGCACTGTGGGCGCGTGGCAGATGGAGGATTGATGCTGTATTGTATTACGTTGAGCGAGGGGGGAAAGAGATTCCTTCCTGTAGTTTTTCTCCTCATCTGCCCTCCCTCCCCTCTCATTGGCACCACACAACAACAGCTAGCCAGTCATTTGCTGACGGCCAAATGATATAGTGCTCACAGCGTTGGGGAGGAAATGGCAGGGTATGGGCCCTGCGCAGCAGGGGTCGTGCCACAGATAGTCATGTTAAAGGCCAACCAGGACACCTGGGTTAAGTCACTGAGGGCTCATCCCAGAAACATCTCCATTACTGAGACAGGAAGGGTGCTGTTTTATTGGGGAAAAAAAGTTGGGAACATTTGCCAAGCTGCACGTGTACTTGGTATACTTTAGCCTTCCTTTAGATACTCAAGTTTTAACAGATTTAGCATTAGCATCTGGTTCCTAAACGTATTCTTTTTAAGAGGAGATATTTGGTAAAACACACTACCTTGTCTATTTATATATGTTTCCATTTTAAATTATATTCTAAGCAATGCAGTTATGGAAAATATTGATGAATCAGATTTTAATGCACAATAAAATATGTGGTCAATCAATGGTTTTTTCCATGTCATGCTGACCAAGATGCTCTCAAGAATACATGTAGAAAATAGAGCAAATACACTATTTACAATACATTCCACTGAAAAAGTCAACTACATTTTGGAAATCAAAATAAAGTATTGCCTAAGAATGTCACTTTGTATTATTTACAAATTAGTATTTAACAACACACACCTTACAAGGCCTTTAGAAGGACCTAACCTGAGGGATACACTTTAAAGTAAAATAGTTGATTAGATAATTAATACATACTTACTGCCACACCCTTTTTAATACTGATTTTTCCCCAACATATATCAAAAAGGTGCCATAGTTCTTGCTATTGCCACTATTTAATGCAAATTCTATTGTTTGCTCTGATTGTCGACAGCTCAAGTAGAGATTGCAAGCTCTAGATTTCTAAAAGATGAGCATTTACTATTAACTTGAATGAGCATTTGGAATGCGTTTGGCACCATGTGTGATTGTAATTTATTAAAACAAACGCACGCCAGAACTTATTCTTTCACTCAATTTGTCTGTCTATCTCAAACACACGCACACAAAATAACAAAATTATACAACCAGTTTCCAGTTTTTTTTTGGGTGAAGCCTACATTGCAAAATTAAAATTCAGTACAAGCATTCTCAATGTAAACAAATACATTAAAAGGTAAATTAAGCATCTTGTGTGGTTATGAATCATATGTCTTGTCACAATTTTTTTAAACCCATTATTGTGCATATGCCGTTGCCTATATCATCCAATAATGTCCAGATCCACATAGTGATTGTTATGTCCATATTGTCCATCAACAGCTATGTCTATGATAATTCCATGTCAGCCGCTGTTTAGCTGACATCTTTGGTTGTTCTCGACACCACATTCATTCACTGCCAGGGTGAGCTGTAGGTTAGGTTGTCAATACACACCAACATTGTGTCTAAATACGTCCAACAGTTACATTTGTAGTTTTTGTGTATAGGCATTTTATGAAGCATTATAGCAAACATTCATACATATAGCCCGAGAACTGCTGCTACTGCCGCTTTTCCACTGTTCCTGATTGAATGGCTCCCTCTGGTGGTCGGCTAGGGTTATGCAGTCTTCTGTAAATGTTAAATGTTGACTGAGGCCTGAGATGTATAGAAGAAGGGACAGTGGCAGTCCAACAGACTCAACTGACACTCATTGAGTGTTTTATGCACGGGGCTCCAGTCTGTGCGACAGTTCAAACAGAGTCTGCTGATTGTCAATGATATGAAGGTAGTCAACGTAGGCACGCACTTCTGGACTGTTCTTCTGAATAATACTACTTCCTGTGAAAACAAGACATACACTGTGACCTTAAGGCTGAGAAATCAATAAGACTCATTTTAGACCGTTAGTCTTAACAGTCAACTGTCAAGGGCATGTACTGAAACAGACTATTCTAAAAACATTTTAATTGAATGAAGTTATGAATGGATATGAGTGACATGAATACTGACCCATGTGGTCATTCTGGCATTGACGAATTTGCCGCACTGTGTCTGCTATCATGTGCTGAGGAACAAGGTGGAGACCCAGTTTAATAGTGACATTTAACTTCCTGTGCATAAAGACAATATACTGTATACAATATACAGTACTGTATATGCTGTATAGAGCTGTGGCTTACCAGCTTTTCAAAGTTGACCAGGTTGTCATGAAAGGTTTTGTTGCCTTCGTGAATGAAAGTGATATCTGGGAAATAAATCAAAGCTATGCATCAGAAAACAAGCAGTGTGGGAAAGGGTGATTGTTGCAATTTTTCTTGCACTTTCTTGCAATATTGATCCATTCTAACCTAATATGGGCACAAGCTATGGTCCACTTTAGTTCTGTTCCTATTCATACTCCAAACTCGTATCTATATAGACGTCCACCTGATAGGATTCATATTATGTGTATTCATATACTGTTTTATTCACAATAGGTAGTCCCGTTTACACAGCCGTTTCAATGCGGGAATGTTGCGGCAATATTCCGGCTGGTCTTCTGTGTAAAAGGTACGGTTGTCGCGGTAATATGCGGAAGGGATGTAGTAAAATTGCAGCATTCACACCTCTGTCCCAGAAGCCGGCACGCCAGAACAGCTTCGGCCGCACAAACCGTGCACTGAATGCGATGCGAGCGCCAACAACAAAATCACTTTGATTGGTTTGTTTTCTATTGAATGTCCTGACCGGCCGCGGGCTACACAGCGCGACGTTTTGAGTCGGACGCCCTGTTTCTATTTCCTGTCGCTCATGTTGGAAAAGAATGGACAAGGAACGGCTCATTCATTTAGTTGAAAGTTAGTTTAGTTCATAGCAACAGAATTTAATATTTAACGGATTCAGTGCAGACAGAGAGCGTCCGATGTGACGCGATAAGGTAATGATCCACAGCATCCGTCATTTCGACGCGCCCATTCCTTGTCTATGTAGCAGCCGTGTAATGGGAGCGACTCGGTATGTTTCGAGAAGATGCCCCGTGTTGGACGCACCGCATTCCAACCTCATTTGCATAAAGTTACATCTATCCAACTTTATGCAAATCAGGGGCACCCAGCACGACGCTACACCTCTGGAAACTTTTAAACTAACCATTGTTGATCTAAAATGAAGACAGATTCATCAACTGTGTGGCTTATTTCAGAAAGTTGCCATGTTGGTCCCTTTCAAAATCCGCGAGCAGCTAGCAAGGACCGCCCAGCGAGTGAAAGCGTCCAATGAAGCGTTTGTCCTCCTGTCGATCGCGACATCGCCTACTGGCACGCCTACTGGCACACCCACTATTTTGGTTCTGTGTAAAATGAGTGTAAAAAAGCAAAGCCGGCATATTGCCGGATCTTCTTTACGGCAATATTGCAGGATTTCTGTGTAAAAAGGGCTAGAGGGTTACATCGAGAGGCAAACCTTTCAGTAGGAGAGGAAGGAAAGGGATCTTGGGCACCTTCATCTTCTTAAAGGAGTCTCTGTAGGCCTTGTGGTTGAGGGATGGGTCCTGAGGGGACATTACAATGAAATATAGGCTAGCTCCAAACAATTATACAGAACTAGAGATGGCCATGGCACAAAGGTTTACACTTTAGTGGTAATATTAAAGGTGCTGTAGGTTTGAGAGTTGTAAAGAGAGCGCAGAAGAGAGCAATATTTTGAAACTAAACAACCAAAAAAAGTCCCCTCCCTCTCTGCTCCCTCCCTACATTTCTCCGCCATTGAGAAGCATGCATTTCACACAGTTGTGATTGACAAACCAATCACAGAAGAGATTGCCTGATTGGTCAGAAATGAGCCAATTGGCTGAATATTCTCAGTATTTCACTCACTAATAGCTGACTGATGGCTATAGGCCATTTCTAACAAATTACACTCAAATAATACCTCTTACTGTTTTTTACAATTGCTTTGACTCATTTTGCACAACAGAGTTTCAATGTGCAAAACTCAAAACGCAAAGTGCCAAACTGACTTTCAAAATTCGTACTCTAATAAGACACTAAATGCTATGCTTACATATAAAGTGCAAAACTGTTAATACAAAGTACCAAACTCTAACTCATATGCTCCATTCTCAGAATACAGCCACCTAATATTACAACAATGTTCAAATGCTTATTACTACAAATGCAGATCACTAAATCAATTCAACAGGTATTTGTAGTCATGTTTCTTTACTTTCAACAACCTTGCCCAGGTGAGTTGCACTGCAACACAATTGATCATCTCTTCACCACTACATGAAAGGCTGCTTCAACACCTGAATGGCAGTTTCTGACAACATGGAGCAAGCTGATGAGGTTGGTAATGAAGGGCGGGGTCGTGGACAGGGTCGTATCTAAACCCCATAGAGGAGTTTTTCTCGGCCTGGAGGTGGAAGGTGTATGATCGGCGTCTGTATGAGCAGGCGACACTCCTTCAGGCCATGGATGAGGCCATGACATTACAGCCCAGCAGTGCCAGGGGTGGATAAAACACTCCCGAAGATTTGACCAACGCTGCCTTGCAAATTAAGACATTAGATGCGACGTAGATTACAGTAAATGCTGTGGCCAAATGCAGCAGAGAGGGAAGATGCTGCTTACAGTAAGCACTGAAATGCATTTTATTAATTTTTTACTGTAAAGTTTGATGTTATTGTAACTGCTTTTCCTTTTAGTGTTGTTTTTGCTGTTACTGTAAAATACAGTTGAGTTTACTGCATTACTGTATGATTTGTTTTCAATGATTAAACTTCATATGCAGTCACCTACTGTAATCTAATAGCGACAAACTAACTATATATATATCTATATATATATATCTATATATATATAGATATATATATTCTATATATCTATATATACACACACATGGCAGACTAGCACAAGGGATGCTTGCTGTACATCATTTCCAGTACTTGAAATGACCCTTGCATAGTCTTTTTTGACAATGATTTTGTGTCTGACAGCATTATTTGATAATGGCCGTTGTATTTGGAAATGCACCTATAATTAAACTTCAACGATGAACATATCCAATGTTCTGGTGCTATGATAAACATTTGCATATAATATTCTCTCATTTGACACCGGTATTTTTATTTTGCATGCTATATTAGATTTTGAACCCAAAATGAGCAGTATAGCATTCTGTATTAAGAGTTTTGCAC
>OMKN01031759.1:0-10612 GCA_900302345.1 Melanonus zugmayeri | reverse complement strand
CCTAGCTGCTGACAACTTTCTTCTCCTCAAAAAGGAGGAGAATTGAGAATCTATAGCCGCGTTTCCACCCAATGGACCCGGAACCTTTAGTCCCAGGAACGACTTTTCAAGTAGTAGTAGTTTAGCCCGTCTTCTGCATTTCCACCATCGTCGAATGTGAGATCACCCGGGGAAAAAAAAAAGCTGCACTCGTCCACTGGCGATGGGAAAGGGTTCAAGCCGATTCAATTGCCTTTTCATAGGTGTTAGACCAGGGTCAAAAGACCCTGTAAATAGGTGCTAATGTTGATGTAAAAAGGGCTTTAGTCATCTGACGTATGAAAAATCGGCGGCTGTTTTTATATTCATGGCATTTTTGCACGCAACTATACAACACAACAGTAAGCAGGGAGGAGATTCAAGTCGTGCTGCTGTTGATCGTGATTTACTGCTTTGCAAATGGGGTCATTGAATCAACGATGGAATAGACACGAACAGTAGTAGCAAAGCGGATTAAAAATGCCTGAAATGCTAGACTTAAAGTAAGCAAATGGATTTTAGATTGACAGTGAGATGACTGAGGCGGACTTGTGCCATCGGGCACAAAGAACAAGAATGTGGCTGAAATAAAATGAGTACTTGACCAATCAGAAATGTTCAGCGCTGCAAGCCCCACCCCCAAAGTTCCTGTACATTTGGAACGTACTACCCCTGAGCAGGGACTTTTTGGGGGGTAAAATAATCCCCAGAATTTAATTTCAAAGTTCCTAGTCCCTGGGGAAAATTCCTGCGGTGGAAACGCGGCAAAACAAATACATAAATCTCCAGAAGCTTTTGTGCAGGACGTGATTGACAAACTGCTGTGACTTATGAATGTGAGAAAAGCTCTAATCACATCCATAATGCCATTTCAAACCTTATAGCAGGCCCAGGCTTGTTTTTCAAATCATTCCTTTTTGAGCAAAATGTTCACACTTTTACTTTGATGGTCTTGTTTTCTAACACAATGTGACATCTCAACAAGAGCGTTAAATGGATTACAAAGCCTAAGGTGGTTTGTTTTTCAGTACAGTCATCCTCTAAACCCATTATACACACATACACACACACACAGCAAGTATCCCGTCATGGCTGCCATCAACCCAACAGTAAAACGAAGCAAATTATCGCCGGCGTTAGAGGAGCCGAGACAAAGCACTAAAAAATCCGAACTTCGTGCGAGGAAAAACAGTTGCTTTTCATCATTTGTGTTTGCTTACATGGCTGTTTGACACGGCAGCATAGCATGAACCCCTGACCCGTAAACACAGACTCCAGTCAACAAGTAAAACTCAAGATTAACGATTTTTTGGTGTGTTTTTTTTTTCCCATCTCCGATTTCGAAAACTTGCGTGCTTTGACACTGATCCAAATCAAAACAAACTTATTTTCCTAAAGGATTTACCAAAAGAGCTATATTTATTCTCTGGGCAAGAAATGTGGATGAAGTTAAACAAAAAATAAAACTTGGGAAGGCATTGTCAAAGCTATAAATCTGTGGATGTGTAAAAGCGGGGAGATTAAACCTCGCTGGCTGGCGTCTCTAATATGCTCTTGGAAAGCTCAACTCTATAGGGGATATTCTGGTACAGTATGGTGGGGCTGTGCAAGTGTGTTTGAATCCTGTGTTTTTCTATGGACTATGTGAGTGAGGGGAGGCTTAACTAGGCCACTACCAAATGTGGATCTAAGCCGCAAAGGAGTGAATGAATGAGAATAGATTGGGGGGATATGTTAATTATATAACAGAGTCCGAGCTATTCTTGTCGAGTCATTATCCGCTGAATATCCATTGGTGAACTTCCTCACTGTTCGAAACACAGTCTTATGCATCGCATCTCGGCTGAATTAGCTTGCAGGAGGGTCGCCGTGTCATTCCATTCCATTAACTAAACATCTTCCCCTCTCGCTGTGTCGAGCTGTTTCAGGCACACAGTTTAATTTGAATGTGAACCGGTCCTCAGTCCGCGTTCAAATTAAACTGTGCGCGGTGCGGGGGGAGCTGTTTTAGTGACTGAGTGGGACACAGTGTGTGTTGAATATGGTTTTCTACCGGTGAAGGTGGTGCTAGATAGCGTATTGGCGACGCTGTTTTAACTCCCAGCCGAAAGGTTCTGGATTCAAACCCCAATGTCCACAGTGAGGCACAGTAAGGCATAATTGAGCAAGATGCCCTAAGCCCTACATACTCCTGAATGGCATGTATCTGAAATCGCTTTGGATAACAGTGTCTGCTAAATGAATTTAAGTGGCAATCGCAGGAGGTTGGTTTGGCATGCAAGAGGATGTTCAGGCTAAAATGACTTACTTTATTATTATTATTACCACCATTTTTTCATCATTGCATGAAGAACAATCCAAGTAAAACAAGAACCTAATCCTGTCAAGACGCTTTTGAGTCAAATTTAAGCTCAGCATACATTCCCAGTGAGGCAAAAACAAAAAAGAATCTGGTGCCATTTCATTTTTTTCAGTTAATGCTTTTCCTTTTATCATACATAAAATATCCCAAAATGGCAACATTCTAGAAAGAGGCGTTTGTCCTCGGAGATCTTCCTTAATCTCCTCCAAATTCATTTGAGATGCTTTTCGGTGATCCTCTACCACAGATGTCCTTTCCTTGTGTGGTTAAGCTCAGCCATATGCTCCCGCCACCACGGTGACACAGAAATTCTTTAATCATCACTCTCGATGACGGAGCGCATTTCTAGCCTTTAAGCCCCAAGGACTGGAGCTTCGCCTGAGCCGAACTGGCCCCCCACTATCTGAGCCATTTAGTTGCAGTCCTACCCCTGGGAATGGCTGAACTGTACTGCTGTCTTCTGCCCAGAAGATAAATAGAAATATTAAAAAATAGTTCCAAAAAAAAAGTTCACTTCATAACTGTGGGTTCCTAATCCCCCTTTTTCTCTTTTTTTAAAGCTGGCTGGCCACTGATAGTGTCTACAAGATTATTCCCCTATCTTGTCTGGCGTTGTTCGAAGAAGGACAGACAACTGCAGTCCGCCGTCGATGGCAGCACTCCCAACTACCTGGCGTAACCACGGAAATATATGAGTACAATAAGGAGAGGGGCCGGGACCCCTGGCTCTGGTCTGAAGTCTGTGGTTGGGGCCACCGTGGAAACGAGGGCCAAAATGGCCACTTCTTTCACATTAAAGCCCAGAACTAATTAGTGATGAGAAGAAAGGCCAGAAAGTCGGCCAATTATGTCATAAAAAAGACACTATTTTACTTTGGCGGCGCATAGGGTGGGAAGAATGTCAAGATGACATGATGTAAGGTGAAGTAAAAAAGAAATGAGTTTCTGTTAAATCTCCAGCAACCATTTTGGACACAGGCCAACTGTCAAAGGAGATCAATTTTAATTTGCTTAGGAGTTATCTAAAAGGGTGACACAACTTTAATGGTTAAATATGAACTTTGTGATAACTGAATTAATTTGAGCTTTACCCCCCCAAAGTAAACATTATTCAGTAATGTTGGAAATTATCATAAATCGAGTGTAATTGCAGACAAAGATAGCATAGTCCGTAACCTTATCCACTTGTTTCAGGAAAAAACAACCCTACACTGTTGACCCTGGGCTCATTTGAATTGCATTTCTAAACAGTGTTAAGGCCGTTGGAGGGCTGCTTGACATTCACCTCCACTACATCGTCATCGGCTCCTCATTTAAATCCATTATTCAACACGGAGGGCTTTTAAAAATACAACTAATGACTTTTAAAAAGTCACTCAGAGAGGCTGAGAAGCAGAGCGGAGCGAACGTCTCCCTGGGGTCCCCGATGTAGTGGCCCGTAGACGGAGGTTTGGTTAAGGTTAGGAGGAGGGCCGTGATCTTTGGAGGGTCAAGGGTCAAATACAAGTCATCCAGAGCTCTCAGTCCGACGTGGACGATCCAGTGGGCGAAGGTGAACCTGTTGTCCAAAACAAAACATGAGCGAGCATTCAGCGGTGTGCAAGTCATCAGATCATCTAGTAGATTCCATGTGTGTGCATTGGGAAAGCGTGACAAAGCACTATGGTGCTGCTGCTTGTTGACAACTTAGAGACAATGTTTGGTCTGTTAGCGTTGTTCTACATGGTTTGGTTCTGTTGCCCAGCTGTGTTGCACATTTTGTAGCAAATGTTTAAATTTTCTGTCAAATCAAAACCCAAGCAATAACTGGGCAATATTTATATTATGTTTAAAAAATGAAATACAAATAATGAAATATTACTCATATTGATCTTATCTTGTCTTGAATATTGACTAATATGAGTAGTATGAGTAGTTTTAACTTCACTAGACTTAGGGGCCTGTCCACAGAGAGCATTCTTTTTTCATGGCGCAGCGCTTTGGATATCAAAAATATGAACGCCCAGAGCGCTTCCTTGGAAAAGCGCCCAGAGCGCTTTTATTGTTGCTAGGTTACGGTCGTTGCGTCATCTGCTGCGTCATTAGTACAAATAGCCTCACCGAAATAACGGATAACAAAAAGGTGAACATGAACGCCAGAAACCGGATCCTTGCGGTTACTTTAGCGGCGGATCTTGATGAAGATCCCGCTGTCAGGAGAAGGGTAGGAGTGTGTGGGTAGGAGTGTGTGGGTGCACGACATCAATCGTTGTAGGAGGCAGTTTGGGGAGCATCACTGGCTCTTCCAAGAGCTGCGCCTGGACGATGCTCGTTGATCGATGCCCGTAGATGTTTGTTGATCTTTTTAGTCCCGCCTCTTCCTTGATTTTGATTGGTTGGTCGAAAAAAGTGACATTGATGAGTTGCGCTCCTTTTCAAAAGTTTAACTATTTTCAACTCAAGGCACCCAGAGCGCTCCGCCAAAAAACGCTAGCTGCAGAGAGCGCTAAAACGCGAGGTGTGGCGCTGGGAAGAGGAGTGCTCCTAGCGCGTCTTTACCATAGAAATGATTGGCAGAAAGGCGCTGCCAGCTCAAAAAAACGCTCTCTGTGGGCACGGCCCCATAGGCTACCTGCTAGCTCTTCCATTCCCAAAGGCAGCTCTGAGGGGGTCAGTCAGGGCAGCAGGTGTACCCGCAGCTCAGGCTGTGTTTGCGGCCTTGGCCCCTTCCCCCCCCTCCAGGAGCTGTGCAGGCCAGCGCTGAGCTCAGGGCTTTGGCTCCGGGTGGTGGAGATGTAAAGGAAGAGGAGTGCACTCCAGGGAGACTGATTCAGCGGTTTTTACACACACACACACACAAAACACTCACACACAGGCACACAAAACACTCATGCACACACAAAAACACACACAAACGCATATTTCACCACCAGACCTCTAAGAAGTCATCTCAGGTGTGTTTATGACGTGTTATGACCTTGTTCTTTATGACTCAGTGGGCCAGGCATTTAGCTCCAGCAATATTGTTACAAACAACAAAAACCTTGAGAGCCTAGGAAGTAAATCTATGAAATAAAGGAGGTAAAGAAAGCAATTTTTTGGTAAAGAGCACCTTGTTTATTTACCAGAGCTGGGGACTTTAGACTCGAGTCGCGAAAATTGGGACTTGCGACTTGCCTTGGACTCGCCTGCTGTGAGACTTAACTTACTTGAGACTTTGAGACTCGAGTCTCTCTGGAGACTTGAAAGCAAAAATTTGGTCAGATTCTAAAAGCTATGATAAATAATCATTGAATGCATTGTTTGTTTGTTGTGCCGCTGCTGGATGCATATAGGGGAAACACTGCATTATTATTATTATCTCAGCCCGATTTCCCCCAAGTGGCCGATAATCGGAGGGAAGTGCCGCTGTCCGGCAGCCTCCGCTCTGAAGCACGCCAGGTACCCCGCTAGACATGCTGGGACTTGACCTGGGATCGCCTCTTTATTTGCCCCGGTTTAGCGCTGTTATTTCAGCAGCCCATCAGTTAACACCGCTAGACCCACCGGGACTTTCACTGCTGAATTGAGTCAATTTTGTATTATTTAAATAAAATGTCTTATTTCTGGACTAACATAATTATCTGTTATTGTCATACACAAACTTGTGACATTGATTTTCAACAGTTTCAAACTTTTTTAGTTGTTTTACTGTAGGCCTATATCTTTTGAACAACAACCATGCTCGTGATTTTCCGGTGTCTTTCATCTTTGATTTTTTTTTCACAAAAAAATGGCTGGTAAGAAGCTTGTGCTGCTGGTGAACTTTTTTATCCACCAGTGGCTGTTGACCGAAAAAAGTTAACTTCAGGCCCTGGCGGTGAGGCAGGTTTGCTTCTGCATTACTGACATCTTCTGGATGAATTTGGCCATTCTCTCCCTAAATTCTAATCAATAACCGTGTTTTACACAACAAATTAAACAAACAATCTCTAATTAATCACCCAATTATTCTATTAATCTAATCTATTAATCTATTAATCAACTAAAATTGTTTTATTTGAAATCTGCAACACTGATTGCAAATGTATCAGTGTCCGCTTTTATCCGTGTCCACTTTCACTATTAAGACAAGACTTGACTTGGACATGCGCCCAAAATACTTGAGACTTGACTTGGACCTCCCCCCAAACACTTAAAACCAGCTCTGTTATTTACTGAAATATGTTGTGCTCGACTCCGTGTCGGATGGAATGATTCCGATCAATCATGTTGGTTTATCACTGCAGTCCCTGCTGTCGGTGGTGCTGTGCGAACATATCAACAAGTAGATTCGTCAGCATGTGATGGATGGAACTTTACCGCTGCAACAAAACAACGCAGTCGACACAATTCATCTGGCTTTCACAGAGGCCAATGGCACCGCATCATTTCTAATAAAGACACACAGGGACTTTCATAGAGGAAGATTTGCTGTGGTGACTGAACGTTCTGTAGTTGTATCTATAGTTTTAACCTGAAACCAAATGCTAGTGTTTTTTTGGCAAAACTCTACACTAGTGGTATTGGCCTTGGTTTATAATTGTTCTTTTTATAAATGCTTATACGGTATACATCTATTCCCATCTGTTCAGAGCCTCTCTTCCCTGATCCTGGTTCGGGGAATCCATCTTTCCTGTCAATCACATGCACGTACAGGGCATTATTATAGCTCCATCACAGGTGTGTGACTGTAACACTTCAATGGTGGAGAAAGGCAGGGAGGAAGCAGAGAATGAGGCATTTTTTGGGGTTGTTTATTGATAAAAGCTATTTTCTGCTCTCTCTCTTTGTACTCTCAAATCTTACCCACAGCAGCTTCAAGATGACCGATGACATCTGTGATTATTAAAAATCCCTAGACATTCTAAAGAGGGCATTTTTCTGTGTCATTGAAGTGTGCTTTATAAATCAAATCTATCAACATCTATAAAATCAACCCGGTCTCTTCAATCTGCGTACAAATAATACGACTTTACACTTTCAAATTGCATGCAGTGCATACGCCAAATTGCAAATTACATTTTGTGTGCAGGTGATATACCAGTCCTTCCCATTAACTTGTGTGGAGAGCAGATGTGTCCAAATGCCACATAATGTGACTGTCAAGTTTCTGTCTGCAAAAACAAAACAAAATGGCTGACATTCCTTTTATTCTCATTGGAAAATGCAATATTTTAAGATAGTTTCGCCATTAAAATGCGTTTTGATAACATTTCTAGCGTGGAATGTGCATTTCATTTTCATAATCTTCGTTCAGTGAATGTATATGATGTTTAGTTTGTTAGTTATTACAAATATTATTTCAGGTCTCGCCAGAAAATTGTTGGAATGTAACGTTTTCTATCATTGCTATGGTAGTTGCTATAGTGGTTGCTGAGCTGTTATGTTATGTGTTATGTAACTGTTTGATGATGTTCTTTCAATAAAAACGTAGATTTTAGAGTGCCCCAGGGATTTATTTATTTTTCTTCTTTGGATTTCCTACAGACTAGGTGCAATGCTGCGGTAGCAATGGTAAGCCGACGTGTTTTTGTGGGGCAACCTGGAAGTTATGTTTGCCATTGCTTTGCCAAAAAGCAATCCAGTAATCAGTAATCAATTTGGGTATCTAGACAACCAGGAAGTAAAGCATACATAAATTACCTCTTGGGGTAAAACACACTTGGGAGTGACTGGTGTCTCTTTTATATTAGAGGGCCTCAAGGACATGGCTCTAGCCCTACAGGAAGTGACTCACAAAGCATCACCAAATGCTCCATCTTGTGATGTCTCACTCTGATTTTGAGCTGAATGCACATTCACTTTTTAAAATTATGTAAGGGTGTGGTGCGGGGCACTTTTCACCTCAAACTTGAAAAACGTGTCCACATGTGAGCTGTGTTTACAGGCCTAAAGATATGTGTCTTGGGGTGTAGGTCTGGGAAGAATTTCAGCTCAAAATCTTGGAAGCCGGGTTAGACGTCACGAGATGGAGCATTTGATGATGCTTTGTGAGTCACTTCCTGTAGGGCTAGAGCCCCCAAATTGATAATCTTGTATGTCGTTGAGGCAGAGTCCTGCATGGGTCTGATTTTCAAGACACGTCCCTGCCCTACCCCTGTGACGTGCAATACTGTACCTGCCCCACCACCCATATGGCCAATTAGTTCTGCAACCCGACCCTACCCATCGACACAAGATCCACAGCCTTTGTCATGGAAAATTAACACTTAACTACTGAAAAATGAGAGTTGTATGAAAAACTAGCAATAGTTTTGCTAGTGTAGCACCAAAGTTAAAAATACTTTTATTTTCAGCTGAGCCAGGTTTGCAAAGTTTGCTGAATTCTCTGACTCAGCCAATCCCTTATATCTGGTTTACTATGGATTACTAAAACATCCCTCAAACCTCATCATCCAATCACCTTTCCCAAATTTACATCTCTTCTCTGGACTTCAGCCAATCCCAATTTAGAATATATACCATTACCATGTTAGGTAAAACATGGTAATGTTTTGCCATGGTAATGTCTCTTGTCTCTTCTTCTCTGGCCTAACCTATCTTCCAGATGGTCAGACTTCCTGACTACCTTACATATGGTCAGACTCCCCGGGACCACTATAGATGGTCAGAACAACACTTTTAATTAATTTACTGCTCCTCCATAATACCCTAAACATTCTTAGGGATGCTTGAATGCCCCTGAGCTTACATCTGTTGTCTGACTTGTGTCATATTACACTTTCTTCATTTATATAGTATTATAAGGCAGGAATATGATTGTGCTCTTTTAAATGTATTGCAAAATTCTCCCATACCTGCATGAAACCATATCCTATAATAACCATGTACAGTGGAAACATCTCATAGTGATCAGGTTACAGTGATCAACCGCGTATTTGGCTCAAGAAGTGTGGAATGGAATCATTCACTCGTAGGGGACTTTATATTTAAGGACGTATATTTAAAGCCTCTGTAAAATATTAAAAATGCATATATGATGTAAAGGTTAAGTGCCTTATTGTTCATATACCAACATTTGAAATGTTTTGCAAAACTTTTTTTTCTGATCAGCGCTATGATCAGGACTGTGTGGGAGTGTCCATGGAACGCTTGATTGACGTCTACCTAGCCACCACGGCTGCTTCAAATAAGTATAACATGAACACTCGGAGAAGTATACAAATGTACATATTTGCATTGCAATAATAACCAAGAAGTAATGACAAAAAAACGAATGCGCGACGAAAAAAACAACTTTTTGACGAAGCAATGGTGAACATAACTTCTGGGTTGCGCCACAAAAACAGGTCGGCTTACTGGAGGGTAGCGGTAGCAATGCTACAATGGAAATCCAAAGAAGAAGAATAATTATGCCATCCCTGGGGCACAAAATCTATGTTTTTATTGAAAGAACATCATCAAACAGTTACATAAAATAACACATAACATAACAAGTCAGATAACTACACAACACAAAGACTGACAAATGATTCAAACAATATGCAAGCTACATGGTTTCAGGCAGGATCTGAAAAAATATTCAGAATAACTAACAAACTAAACATACATTCACTGAACGAAGATTATGAAAATAAAATCACGAGAAATTTTATCAAAACACATTTTTCCACTGAGAATACAGTTTTTCACAGTCGTTTAAACACATTTCCTGAAACTAGAGCTCAATTTCTCAAAACTCTAAACACAAAACTGAAAAGAAAAAAACTTTGTCAAAAACTCCACAAATCTCTTGCAAAATGAAACACTGCACTCAAAACCATTTTCTCTCTTCTCAAAACGGATTCTTTCCACCAAAACAATAAACACATATCATATGAATATCTCTTACAGAGCATCAATTAAACTTGGGTGTAAGACATTTAAAACACTACCATCAAAATAGTTTTCATGTATGTTTTGGCTTCATGAGGCCCTGTTATTCAAATGCATGAAATTGTGTGGAAATAAACCATACACTTTACCAAAATGAGAAAAAGCATTTACTGTACTATAGTTGATGCAACACAAATGTTACCTACTGTAGCAAAACTCAGTAATCTCACTGAAGTACAATGAGAAACACTACAAAGAAAATGTTTAGACTGTCTTTCTGTGGATGTAATGATAAATCAGTGCAAAGATACAAAAAGGAACAAAGGAAATATTTATTTCTTACTGTACAGTTTTTCTCCATTGTATTCACACCTCCCCTGAAAGCCTGCCCTGAGACTACCACCTGCGCTATCCCCC
>OMKN01031758.1:0-12019 GCA_900302345.1 Melanonus zugmayeri | reverse complement strand
TATATCAAGTACAACCAATGTGAAAATTCAATAGTATATACAGAAAATCAATTAGATTCAACTTAATACAGCTTTCTATTTGTGTGGCTATTTAAGTTGGCCTTGTAATGCTGGACTAGTACTGATAACTTAATTAACACTGAAGTTAGGACAACTTAAAAAGATCTATGCAAAAAGTAAACATACCTTTTTAAGTAAACTCAGTACATTCTTTTTTAGAGTGCACACACACAGCCCTCTCTACATCACACACACACAGCCCTCTCTACATCTCTCTCACACACACACACAGCCCTTTCTACATCACACACACACACACAGCCCTCTCTACATTTCACACACACACACACACACACACACACACACACACACACACACACACACACCAAATGCAATAAATCCTTTCACCCATGTTGTTTTGATTTCCTGCTGGTCATTGTTACAGAGCCAGACACTTCCTGCTGGATACAGACTTCCGGGAACACGGACGAGGAAACGTATATTTTTGTAAAAGATGGTCGCTGCTGGACTTTGCATTCCATAAGACACACATGATGATATACACACATGATGATATACACATATCGGGGCGCTGTGCCTTACCTTCTATTCTATAAGAGATACAGGGTCTCTCACACACACACACACACACTCAGTGCTACGGTATCAAGTATTGTTCACATAATTGGATGAAATGTGTACAAAGATGAGCTTCTACCTCTAAAGACAGGACTGCACCAGACTCAACCGATGGAGCGAATGACGCAGCATCGGTCGATGAAGGCCAACATCGACCTGTTTACCATCAGCAGCTTAGGAATCGATGTGCTGTGTCTCTCACTGTGCACTGACGTATTAGCAGTTGTTGTGATGCTGTTCATTCATTTAGAGCAGTGGTTCTCAACCTTTTTTGGGCCAGCACCCCCCTATCCATTACCCATGTCCCCTTAACTTGTATTGCATTACTATGCAACTTGATAAATATAATATTTTCGTTCATAAACTGAGCTAAACCTTGGTATCTGCGTCAACAGTGAAACTGAAAAAAAATGGCTTTAACGTTTTTTGACTGTCAGCCAAGTAAGTAGAGAAGTGGAATAAACCATGATTCAATGATCAATTTGATCCCTAAAAAGGTCAAATATACATCTTGTTTTTTTCCAACATTAAGAAACATTTTTTCATTTCTTAGTACATTATATGCGTTTTTAATTATTTTATTTAGATGTCTGTGTTTTAAAAGTTTAGATTATGAGATTAAAAACAAACCAGAAGTATCACTGTTGACGCAGATGCCAAGGTTTGCCTTTGTAGAGCAGTATGGCCATGAGTGAGATGTAGGACCAATGAGATATTGAGGTGCAGCTTTTATGGCTATGAAAGGTCATAACCCATGAAGAAGGAGAGAGGAGACGAGGAGAGAATACGCCGAAAGAGGAACTGGGTCCTTTCTTCGTAGAATGAGACCCGTCGTACAACCGGACACCCAGAGAGAGAGTGTGGCGAGAGAAAGAGGAACGACCTGATGCCAACCCTAAGATAAGCCCTGTTGCAGGGTAGGAAATAGGGGAAGCGCCCAGGTAGCGACCTCTCACTCTCTCCCTCCCCAAAATCTTGTATTATCTACAACAATGACGTTCACTGGTATTTAATCAGAATTCTAATCAGCGTTATAATCAGATTCATATTTGAGATTTTAAGATGTTATTTTAGAAGTTATTATGACCCGTCTGCTTTGCCCTGCTTACATTTCGAAAATAAAGAAATCTCATAAATTACAAAAGCACATCGCTGTGGACATCGAGTTTATGAATTCTATGATTGTAAAAAAAATAGGTTAAGGTGTGGTGATATCAGAAATGGTTCAGAAGGGTTTCTCTAGCCCAGCAAATCAAACCCTTGGGGCTCCGTTTCTGAGCCACTGAAGCAATTCCTAGCACCTTCTTACCAAGTGATCTAGAAGAGGAGAGCTGCCGTTAATGGGCGTGGCTGGAAGAGATATCCAATGTGAGGGTTACACAGTACCTCCTTAGACAAGGGATACCCGGGATCTAACAGTGAGTGTATGCGTGTGTGAGTGTACATGTGTGCGTGCTTGAGTGTGTGTGTGTGTGAGTGTGAGTATGTGTGTGTGTGCTTGAGTGTGTGTGTGTGTGAGTGTGAGTATGTGTGTGTGAGTGAACGTGTGTCTTCATCATTATCGTCTTGTATTGCTTCATTCTATAATTTCTAATTCTCACTTACCTTCTCTACACTTTCTACATGCAGTCCCTGCTCCTCCCTGCCTCTCTGTTGGGGCTGCTGTTCCTGCACAATAAATGATTTCCATTGATAAATAATAATAGAACAACTTTGTTGCCTGTTTGAAATGATTTTTTTCTCCTTCTGTAGGCTAATACATGAAGCAGGCAATCCAAACACCGCAGCACGTCTCTGCAAAACTGCGACCACCTCTGCAGAGGCAGCACCACTGCAGCGTGCATCAAGATATTCACATTCATTTTTTAGGTTAAGCAACTTTCTGCCTGCCAGCATGTCAAGTTGCTTAACCTATAGGTTAACCTATAGGTTAAGCAACTAACCTATAGGTTAAGCAATTTTCTGCCTGCCAGCATGTCAAGTTTGAAAGCTCTCCAAGCTTGTATTATTAATCTACATGAGTTGATATGTCTCCCTTACGGCCAGGCTATATTTTGGTTCTTTCTAGTTTTGGGGTGTATAACAATATCTATCAATTTAACCATTTTTGCAGTAAAATAATTTTATACAAGAATCCATTTCATATATGGGAGACCTTAGAGATGAGGAAAAACTGTTTTGTTCTACCTCCGGTAGGGGTATCTCAACTTTTTGGGGGCATTGTCACTGTAGCCTAAGGCTGCTTTCACCAAAGCGTGCTTTCACCATGTTCTTCCAGAGAAGAACATGGTGAGGATGGGCACATGGTTGTTTATCTGTGCATACCTTTGTACAGGACTTTGGTCCCGTTTAAAAAAAACATACATTGTTTATTGTTATATTTATTGCTTATTTATGTGTTTTTACTATTTAATATTTCAGCAACTGTATTCTAAATCTGAATTGTCTGGTATGAATTGTTGAAGTCTACCATAATTAAAGTTCCCTCTAACATCTGACCTGTTTGGTGCTTGCTTATGCTTGAGACGGTTTCTTTCATTGCTTGATAGGCAGTGTAAGAGCACACCTATCTTCCCAGGTTCTGAGTTCAAAAGTGACTGTAGCCTACAGCCTACAAGTCTATGACTGCATCATAGACTTGAAGCTTGTCTTCTGCCTCATCCTCTGACGAATCACACAACTGAAACATATATCCCTGGACTACACCGACTGCAGCGTGCGCCATTGTCGTGGAACTGACAGCTCGTTTGACATTGCGGAGTTTACCTCAGATTCAGCGAACCCCAATTTCACACCAATAATTTTGTCACGCGGGTTGATTTTTTTTTTCTTTTCGCTGCGTGCGTGTGAAGTTGGAGTTTGCATGAGAATGTACCATAGACTGTATAAAGTCAATGGAATGTACCAGTGAGTGAAGCAGCAGCAGCTTTCTCCAGCATGCGTCTAGGTAATTTAATATTGAAATCTTTTTTTTTTTTTTACTCGCCGGAGTGGTGAGTGGTCTAAATAATAATAAATAGTAAATAGGGTTAATTTTAATCCCTGCTTTACATATGGGGTAGTGTGTAAGCTGATGTAACAATTGGGTTGTTAGCAGCACTGAACCTGTTGTGAACCTAAAAATGGACATGGGAACAAGATATTGACTTTTAGATGAACAGAAAAAGAGAGATGAAGGTTGTGTTTTTGTTTCACCTTGACTTTGACATATTCTATGTCTTTTCAGTGTTTGGCAGCCAGTAGAAGTAAAAATGTCTTCAGAGGCATCTGCATTTTATAGCTAACGAGCAATTTTCATTTCAGTTGAATAAAAACAAAACATGCCAAAGTTATTGCCCCCCATTTGTTGGAAAAGGAAAATGTATAAAAAAGGGCCGCTTTGGATAAAAGTGTCTATTAAATGACTATAGTAGTGACTGATGGACTGAAATGACTGATGGTGAATTATTAAATGGTACATGGGTTAATTTGAAATACATATTTGTCCTAAACATTTTTCCCTCCCTCTCTGCAGGTATGCAGTCCCACCTGAGCATGGCAAGAGATTGGAGAGGCTGGCACAAGGTGAGTCTACCTGCAAAACACACACACACACACACCGTGATGACCTACCCCCTCCACGCTCTCTCTCTCTCTCTCTCTCTCTCTCTCTCCTCGCTTCACTTTGGCCTACGTTTTACTTCTCTTCCTCGATTACCTCCGATCTTGTCTCCTTTTTCCTCCTTCCGCCACCTTGGTCCGATCAATGGGGATTACCATGTTATATCACCCAATTGACACGCACATAGCAGTGGACACCGTGATGACCCCATACCCCTCCACCCCAAATTGGGTTTTTAAATAAAAATCCACGGTTCGTCCTTGGTGTGCCGTGTCACAATCATTGACCAGTGTGTAACCTCTGTGGGGTTTATAATCCTGCTTACACAGCAAAATGGACACCAGTCAGAGGATAAACACACAAACACAATCTTGTGACTTTGATACACTGATGTGTGTGTTTACTTTAATAATGGAAATTATATTTAAAAATTATATTGAGACTAAGGTCAGTGTTTGAAAAAAAGAGGTAAAAACCTGCAACTTGCAGCGTGTTGTATAGCATAACTGTGGGCTGGGTCCGCTGACCACTATACCCTACCTACTTTTCTAGGGATGTAAAGATTCACTCAACTCACAATGCGATATGATTTATGATACTGGGTTCACAATCAGATTTTCTCACGATTTCTTTTTACAAAATAAGATTGAAGACAAATGACTGAAAAAGTTTCCTTTTATTATTTCATAGACTACAGAAAACTACAGAAAAATATATTTTCAATACAAATACTGAAAATATACTGAAAATATATTTTCTGTAAAATAACAAAAAGTGCAATTTCAAAACAAATCACATTCACATTCACATTTCTGAGGTAGGGGTTAAACTGTGCAAAACAATGCCTTCTCTTTGTAAAACTGAACTCAGAATCTCCTGCCGCTGCCATAGTTGTCTTTGACCATGTGAGACTAGCTTGCTTCTGACGTGGGCCATAGGACCTTGGCGTAGTGACGCAGCATGTCAGAAAAGCAAGGTCAAAAGAAAAGTAGAGATGGCACCCTCTGCTGGAAAAAAAAAAAAGGTATCGCGATTCAATTTTCATCTCAACCGATGTGAGTCATCACCCATTTGAATCGATTTTTAACTGCATCACAATGCATCATTACATCCCTACTCTTCTCAATACATTCGTATGTGGACATTTGCCGAAGCAGTACATTTCCAAAATCTCAATGTAAGCACACTACACCGGATGGGGCCAGACATTTTGATGACGATACCTCAAATTGGAGGAAGAGATGCATGACAAAAATCAGGATGAATAAGGAATCGGATAACAATAGTGATTTGCACAGCAATCGCAAAATAAGACATTAAGTCGGGTGCTCAACAGTAACTGTAAATAAAGGTCAAATGAAAATGTGGCTCATTAATCTTGTCAACAATATACCCCCAGACTGAACAGAATTGCATTATTAATTGGGTGGATCCATTTTTATTATTTTTAAACTAAATGTGAGCCAATAACTGGACAATTTACCATCATAAAGCATTTGTTACCAGTCAGCTTCCCTAAGTGGTTTTGTGTTGTTAAAACACAACTGATATCCAACAGTTTGAAAATGTCAAACATGGATTCTCTCGTCTGCTCGGTTCTATTGTGTCAAGCGGCTAGTGGACAAAATCAAGTGGAAAATATTGAATTGCCAATTTCAGTAAAATGTAGACAATTTTCCCCACGGCCATGTCTACCCAAACGGGGGATAACTAAAGCAATAAAATAAATACACAAAGCGACACTTGTGCTCAACATGATCTCATCTATGTTCACTCTCATCAAAGTTTTTGTTTGCTATTCAGTCACAGTGAAGTCCCTCAATTAAAAAAAAAAAGTATTTTATCCCCATTAAAACGTCTGCGGGCACAGGCTAGTTACTACCTCTCGACCAGCCAGTATTATGAGCAGTGAAGGATGGCTCAACGTCTATCCCCCATCCCCACTGAAAAACCCTTTAGTCCAAACATTAAAGTTAAAATATTTTACCAACCTTGCTCAACCTACTAGCCTACCCAGTGGACTAGGCTAGGCTGATCTATCCCATCATGCATCTGGGTAGACACTCCCACTTGTGATGTCACTACAGGGTGTATTTTGAAACGGCTTGTAATGACTAATCAATATCACACCTGGTGGGGGGGCAATAGGGTCTCTTTAAACACAACCATGGCTGATGGCCTATTCCACGCCATCTTAACTCTGCCGCGTTTCAGTCACAGCTGCACATCTTTACTATAGGCCTATACTAGTAGCCTTTAGTCATTTCACTGACACTTTTAAACCAAAGTGGCTTACAATTAATTATTTTAGATGCATGTTATTAGTGAGCAGGTAGGAAGTGAGTCAGGCATCTTGCTCAAGGATGCCTACAGGTAGGCTGTGGACATTGGGGTTCAAACCCAGAACCTTTAGGCTGTGAATCAACACCCCTGGCCACTACATTATCCTGCACCCTTGCTTTAATTAAGACTTTAACCCTTTTTTTGGAAGGGTTGGTTGCTAGGTGTTGAGGGCGGGGGCAGTCAGGTGGAGGTGTGGTGGTGTCTGGGGTGGGTGACTTAATTCTTTGTTCAACTCAAAGGGCATAGTGAAAGCTCTAACTTAATATTAGCCCACAGAGAGGCAGCTGAGCCAGCTGCATTTTAATAGGGATTAATACCCCAGCGCTCTCTGCCCATTATTCACCTTTTATCAGCCTCACCAAGCAGGCAGGCAGCCAGAGAGCTGGGGATGTGGGGGGGGATCCTTTGTAGCTGGGAACAGACACCGGAACAATGGTGTGTAAGTAGAATGATAAAATAGACTCCCATTATAATGTCGGTTGCGTTGGAGTTTAACTGGGAGAACGCTCTGATGGTACCACCAACCCCACCCCCGTATTCAGGCACTCAGGAGCTGAGAGGACACGGAAAGATGGATATATATTTTTGCAAAAGGACCCTCAGTCTGAAAGTCTTTTTTTTTAAATACAAGTTCATCGTCAACTTGTATTATTAATTGGTAGTGATCTAGTTTTGTGACAATGAAGAGAAGAGTTTGAATTGCTTCATGACGATCACATGGAACAGCACAGGTATTTCACTTTGCCTTTTAAACGACAACATTAGTCGAGTTTCTTCTCGTCCTCTTCACGTTGGAAGGAGAACCGTCACACTCAACTATTTTCTCACACAAGAGAGTACTGCTTCATATGCGTGTCATCATCTGCAACACCAACAAAAAAAATTGTCGAAAGGTTGGACCATTGTCATCATTGATCCTATTTGGACCAAGGGAGAACGCAAATTCAAGTCCAATGACGTCGTGGTCTCTTAGAAAATTGCAGAGTGACAGTTCCCCTTTAACCTCGCCTCCTCCTCCTCCCTGCTCTGTGTCTACCATCGGCGACGTGAGCAGGGAGGGTTGTGGGTAAATGGAAATGATTATAATAATTAAAGGTTGTCTAACCTTTAATTCTCTCTCTGTGTGTGTGTGTCTATATCTCCCCCTCCTCCCCCTAGCATTGATTGGCTAAAAAGAAAACGCGACTGAGAAACGCCAACAGTGGCTTCTGCCTCCATTTCTTGATTTAATTACCCGAATCTTAAATGTTAATGTTGTTGGTCATCTTTATTTTACACATTGTGATTCATATTTTGTTACTTATTGTGACATGTGTCCTAGGGGTGGGAATCACCTGAGTATTGCGATAACATATATTTATTAGCAATGTATTCGATTTTTTCAACTGCAAATTATGTCCCCAAAGGGAAGCGTTGTCAACATCAGTTTTATCTAATAAGATAACGTTTTCAGTCTGTTCATCTCACGTCAGACCTCTTACCTCACCAGGAAAAAACTCGGCACCATCTAGTGGACTGAAAAAGCCATTGATTTTATTATTCCTTTCCGAGCGGGAATCTCATTTAAAGCTTGCTGGCTGAGGCTAATCATGGACAGAGATTCTGGTCAGAGAATCAGGCTCTTGGAAGCAATATTTCCTTTAATCTTCTTTATTAGCATTTGAACTTCTGGGGGTGTGTGAACATCAGTAGGCCTATATGGGAGATGTGTGTGCAAGCGTGAGTGTGGGATACAGATGTAGGTAGGTGGGTTGCGTGGGTATGTGTGCGTGTGGTCTGCAAGAAACAATAATGTACATGTAGGCTATTGGACCATCACTACAATTAACATGGTCTAAGTTTAACCAATATACACTTATAAACGTTAATCTCAATCAGGAAACTGATTACAAATCAGATAGTTAACGAGCTCTGTAAATATATGTACTCACATGTGTTTCATAAATGCACACATTAACAAAGGAAAAACCAATGCGGTCAGCGTGACTCGACAATCATTAGTTGTAGCACATCCACTTAAAGGGGTCATATTATGCTAATTTTCTGGTAAATTATTTAATTTAATTATCACTTTAGTATTCTCATAAGGTTTCTTCTTCTTCCTCTTTCACCATTAAGGCCCCCTCCATAAAGGCCCTGTCTGCTGTGATTGGTTAGCTGGCCCACTCTGTTGTGATTGGTCAACTGCTTAGAGTGTGTGTTGGAAAGGTTATGCCCCTTGAGTCCTGAGCAGCTGAACACACTTGGGCGTCGGTTCAGCCGTACCTGTTCGAGCCCGAGTCTCAGGCACGCTGGCAGCCGCAAATGTGTACGCACCGTGCCAATTTAATTTTTTTTAATGTTCTTGAGATGTATTTTTGGCTGCAGCACTCACTAATGTTACGCCAACGAACACTCACTTGACGCTAAATAAATACTTACCACTGTGAAGCGTCCTGCTCCAGTCTTGGTTGCGAAAGTGGTTTGGGTCGATTGGTTTGTTCCCTCTGACTTTGTGTTTCTGTATCGGACTCGGCAGTGGCACCGGCAGGATTGTATTTCATAGTACATAGCAGTGGCAATTTTAGGGGTTTAAAATGGGGTGCAAAGGAGAGAATTGTAGCGTGATTCTATTTGTTGACAGGGGGGCGTTAGCATCAAACGGCTTGAGTGTTCGTTGGCGTAACGTTAATGAGTGCTGCAGCCAAAAATGCATCTAACGCAAAATGTAGGCACGGTGCGTACATGATTACGGCTGCTGGCCCGCATGACCACTGTAAATAAACTCTTCCCAGCCTTTAGGGCGTGCCACATTTGCATAAGGAGGACTATGCAAATGTATTGCATGGTGACGGAACCAACTCACAGAAGTAAAGGCTGTCTGCAAACGAGTCATTTGAGGCAGTTCAGGAGAGGTGTTTTCTGTGGAAGAGATTAACCCCCTTTGTCGTTGACTTTGATAATATGATATAATATGACCCCTATAATGAATATCGGTTCAAGTTCTAATACCAGACATTTTAATTTGTATTTGCAATAAAATATCGATACCTGGCCTCCATGTATCGATACAATATTGCCACGCAATATATCGCGCTACTTTGCTGTATTGATGATTTTTTTTTTCTCCACCCCTAATATTTTCTTCTATTCAAAGCGGCTTCTATTCTAAGTGGGGTTTTTTTCAGCTACACTGTATCTTGCTCAGGGATGCCTACAGATAGAGTGCACACACTGGGATTTTAACCCAGAACCTTTCAGCTGGTAGTCAAAACACCCCAACACTGTCCTATGTTCCTTCCTATTCTTCTTTACTACATACACCGTAGGAGTAAATGGTGATGCTTGGCATAATTGGCTGTTTTGTTTCTTGTCCCTCCCTGAAGGCTTCTTCCCGGGCAGCTCCCAGGGCTGCGACGCCTTCCTGAGACACAAGATGACCCTCATCTCCCCGTCCATCCTCAAGAAGTACAGCATCCCCTTCGACAGGGTGAGTCACTCCTCCACCACTCCCACCAACACCACCTCCTTTACCACCTCCACTATCACCACACCCACATCCAGCACTACTACCTCTGCACTACAGACTTTTGGATATCGAGGCATGTCTACTTTCTCTAAAGGAGAAAACTATTTGTAAAGCTTATAAACCAAACTTTATAGCGAACCTTATTTATTCATAGTGTAAGTATTTCTATACCCCATTACTAATGTTCCAAATCTGGTTAAAAGTAAAGGCATCCGTATTCTGTATCATACCAAACATTTAGTACTTAGTACCAGTAGATGAATGTAGCAACAACCATCCAGGACCCATGGGTCAGGGAGCCATTTCCAACACCAACCTAGTCTACCTGGAGCATGACTTTGCAAGCACCAAAAAACCTTAACAATAATGTATACATTTTTTAAATACATGTTTTAATGTATTTAACAATACATTAAACATTACATAAATAGCCTCTTATTACCGGGAACACGATATATTTTTGGGATATACCGTTTGGTATTTATTTTCCGTTTGGTATTTTCTTTGTTCTCCTGTGAATAATAAAAGGTAGGCAAAAACCCAGACACTCCCAGGATGCAGAGATAACGAGGGAGAATAAGCGAGGAAATAAGTACAGGAGCACAAAAAGTTTTCTGGGTTTAAACTTGGTATGGTGCAACCCCAGTCAACCACCCACCACCACCGGTACTCTCCCCTGGGGTGTCATTATCACAGTGAACATGTTCTGCACCTGCAGACGCCTCCTGTTCCATTCACCATACAGGGAGCCGGGATTGTCACCTTTTAGTTTTGTTTGGGATTGCTGAGAGGGAAAGTGGAGCAGGGGGTTCGGTGCTAACTGTGCTTTGACGATCAGGGTTTTTATTTTTTCTTGTGCAGAGTTGATATTTTCTCCCTTTGTTTCTTGTATGGGGTCCAAATACACGTTTGGTGTATTTCATTGGACAATCTAGCGTGGTACGCTGAAGCCCTCACAATCTGAACAGTTCAGTTCAGATTGTGGTACGCTGAAGCCCACAATCTAGTTCAAGCCCACAATCTGAACTGAACTGTAACCCTAACGCACATGACTGTAAACAGTGGCGTAAACACATGCAACAATGGCATGAAAAGGACCCTCCCGTAGCAACATTTACAAGATTTCGTGCCCACAGAATCACAACCTCTTGCCGGCTTGTCAATAATCTTTTAGTTTATATTCAGCTTTTTCTATAGGACCACCCACACCTTCTGGGAGGTGTTGATTAATAATATTAACCAATCTGTGCTCTACAATGATGCTCTGGGTGAATTAGATTAAAGCTAAAATGCTAATGTAAATAAAATATTACAAACAAAGAACACAAGCATCTGAGTTTGCTGGGGTGTTGGCAGTTATTTTGTTACATACACACACACACACACACACACACACAATAGTGTGTGTGTGTGTCTGTGTGTGTGTGTGTGTGTGTGTGTGTGTGCATGCACGCCCGCGTGCGTGCACGCCCAAACTTAACATTTTAATAAAATGACTTCACAAATAAACATACCAGCTATGAAATGACAACGGTGTCAACGACTAATTTTGTGCTTAGCTTGAAAATATACTCACAATCCAATTCTAATGCTAAGCAGTGAACTTAGGCTGGCATTGGGGTGATGTTTCCCCGCAGTTATTTAAAATCCTGGTATTGTTGGTTTTTTCGGTAGAAGACTCTGCCTCTTGGCAGTGTGTGTCTTTCAATTTTCGGCCATAGAGTAGCGGAGGCCTCTGCGTGAAAGTGCCTTCTCACATCGCCGAACAATAAAAACAGCTTGGTGTGTGTGTTGTTGGCAGAAGTACTGAGCTGTTGACTCTCAGTCCAGAACCCCAGACCCCCAAGCCTGGCTCTCCTGCCCAACAGAACCAACCAGAACCAAGTCTTAATTTGTCGTCTGTGTGCACTGATTAAAATGTCCCACCA
>OMKN01031756.1:2028-15727 GCA_900302345.1 Melanonus zugmayeri | reverse complement strand
TCTAAGCCCATTTGGCTTACTTTTAGTTTTTGGGTAACTAAACAGAAAAAAAGTAAGTAAAGAGTAAGTAATGAGTATTTGTATTTGTTTATTTCAACAATACCACACAAATGACTCTTTGTATGGTATTGTTATGGTATTGTTGTATATAAAATAGTATTATATACCTCTAAAGACCCATAATGTCATTTGGTTACCAGGTGTCTCTTTGTGGAGACAGGAGGCTTTTTTGAAGTCCGCCTAGACATTACCTTATAAAAAACATGCCCCAATGCTAATTTGTGTTGTGTGTATCATCTACTTTGAGATGGGATGTGGTCAGGCCTGTGGTTGGGGCTCCATTGTGTTTCTAGCCACAGATAACAGTTGAGGTTTGCGGTAACACTCAAAAAGTGCTTTTTATTCTAGGCGAGAATTAAACTGCAACTTCTACTCTGTTTGAGCTGGTGTTATTCAGTGTCAGTAAGACTTGGAGTCATTCTGATACTTGGAGAAGAAACTTCCAAGGTCTAGCTTTTGCCTGTAGTCCTAGGGGTTCAACAACAGTAACCATTTTAGTTTGGGTATGTCATTTCTCTTCTCTTCAAAAATGGAGTGGCTAGACAAGAGGTTAGAGTGAAATATGATATAATCATACACAATCATCAACAATGTGAACGATAAACAGCTGTATTTCATTACGGACCATATGGCCTACACCTCACATGCTGTTTCCCGTGTTCCTGTTAACATCATGCATGTTCTTCTGAAAACAATAAGGAATGAGGATGTAGAGATCTTTGCAATCTCAGAAAACCCCCCACATCTTAATGATCTTTGATTCCAAAGCAAACATATTGAGTGCTGATTCTGACTCCAGTATAAAACATGTGTTTGGCACTGGCGGCGTAAAAGCGACGATGACATCATCGCGCTCTTGTCCCTCAAACCAACTCAAATAAATTCAGTGTGATACGCACAAGGGAGGACCCACGCCCAGTATATGTATATATATGTGTTGTGTGTGTGTATGTGTATGTGTGTGTGTACACACAAATGGAAATACTGGACGTGGGGCCTCCCCTGTGTGTAACCATGGTAACCCGTAGTAGTGTGTGCAGTCTGTGGACGATAATGCATGTGGTTAGTGTCTCCACATGGCCAGTGACATGGCAGCCTAGCAGTCATGCTGAAGATGGTCGTTATGACTGACAACTGTCACCAGTATGTTCAACTTAGGCTCAAGTATTATACACATGACTGGACATCTGTATCTTAGCCGTTAACACATGCACACATTGAGGATAACGGTGGTCGTTTTGGTTGACCCTAATCATCTACACGTCAAAACAACATCACGCTTATTATTGGCCATTCTAATAGTTACTGGGGTGTGTGTATCTCTGATGTATGTGTATATCTGACATGTGTGTATCTGATATGGTGTGTGTGTGTGTCTCAACAAGCAATAATAATTTCCAACTATGAGAAACGATGCTGCTGAAAAGACTGCTACCGTATCTAATCAACCACTATAGATTAGATACGGGATGTCAATCGGAACGACTTCAGGATGTCAATATTTACATTAGTAAATTAGTTAGAGGGAAATGGACAGTTTCCTCTGTGGAATGAGTCAGAAATGTGATCATGTTTGAGAGGCTGACTGGGGAGTAGAGTGCCATTGGGTGTGTTAAGTTCTCTAGCCGTTCAGCATGCAGTGTAATTCCAGCCGTAAGCTGCTTAAGATGCTTACAGAGGGGACCAGTTGTCTGGTCCAAAAAACACCTGAACCACACAACGTGAATTAATTAATTTATATATATATATATATATATATATGATATAGACCCCACCCCACTCTGAGTATAGGCTTACTGGTCTCTCAATTCTCAACACTGAATCATAGGCTTCCATCTGATCATATACACTGTTCAATCTGAATATAGACTGCATTCAATTTGAACACATGTAGAGATTTGCAGGGTCCTAGGGTGGACACAGATGCAACAAAATATTGTGTTCCAAATGCACAAAACCTCCTGTTAATTTCAGGAATCACTTCTCTTTTCCGTTCTTTGTGTTGAACCACTTCTCTTCTCCGTTACTCTGTGGTAAGCCTCCGATATAGGAAGTGAAAGATGTTTCACATGTTTCCAGTAATGCATGTCCCACTCCTTCTGGGATGACAACATTGCAATGTATCACATTCCTCTGCCAGGAAGTGGTTGTTAGGACTTGTTTTTGTTAGGACTGGACGTCAGGCGCACACATAAGACTGTATAGAATAGTTGCAGAGCAGCAGATCTTTAGACATTAACGACTGTCTGCTCTTCAGTCGTATTAAAGCTACTTCACTATCATCCTCCATCAGCGCGTTAGTAGGGCAGCTCAGCAGTTGCTGGCCCAGGGGGGCCGTGGGGGTGTTTTGATTATGCTGACAATCAAAAAACACAAGAGGATACACGATGTGGACTGATTTTTTTTAACACAGTAACCATTTGCTGACAGTAGGGGAATTATAGAAATGTGTATAGTAAAAAATAATGACCATGCGTGTAGAGGCATTGTTTATTTCCAGTTTAAATACGCTCAATAACGTTGAATTTGCTGCAATTGGTGACTTTGAGCTCAAGCATGGACAGCTAGGCTATTTCACATTATTCCCATAAACAAAAATCCCAGGCAATATCGACCATTATACAACGAAATAAACATATCAATATATTGCCCAGTACCACAGTGGTGCAAATAAGTGGTAGATGTGTAGTCAATGGGGAGGTAGTGTGTGCTTGTGTGTGTGAAGGGACAGAGATAAGTACACAATTATGTACTTTTAAACCAGAGTAGTAGTAGTAGTAGTAGTAGTGTGTGCTTGTGTGTGTGTGAGGGAACAGAGTAAGTACACAATCATGTACTTTAAACCAGAGTAGTAGTACTAGTAGACTTGACTACTCTAAATATCGTAGAACTGAAGTGCATATATAGTTATATATATAGTTGGGGTGTGTTTTGTGTGTTACTGGCCTCAGGTGAATGTTATGCGGGTCGTCAAATAGACGGAATAAAAAGTGCTGCGCTGCTGCACACATTACGGTCATTATTACCGTAATTATTACCGTTACACACACACTAAGTACGGGCGGGACGACATGTTGTTCTGAGCATTTTCCTTGGGACAATCAAAGGCTGAAAGGGTCTCTCATAACGGTAGTGTAATGCATCACAATAGAGTGTTATTATGATGATGATATAATGGTTGACGTACCTCCGGCGTGTGATGCGTTCAGAGCAGCGAGCAGACAGAGCAGTGTGGAGTATATGTTCACCAGGAATGTCACCTCCATGTTTTAAATGTCAACACACGTCGAGTCGGGACGGTTGACGGAAAACGGTCTTTTTTCAGTCGTTCCCTTAAAATAAACAACCAGTCGTCTTTTTCTTTTTTTAATATAACGCTACACATCGGCAAATGTTTTTTTTCCTCGGCCGTGCCATTCTTCTAGTAACTTCTCCCGACTACGCTGTGTCCACAACACGTCTGCCTTCTTTACGGATACATGGCGTCCTTTTACCGTCACATGTATAACTAAATGAAACAAGATAATACTTCACTAGATCGATGCGAGTCGGTAAACCTCTCTGGAATCAGAACACCTACAGGCGTAAAGACGACAACATTCACTACACTTCCGGTCAGCGTATTTCAAAGTAAAAGTCTCTCAGACACATTACGACGAAACATTAGGGTTTTTTTTACATTTACGTATGTATGTATTAAATACGTTTTATAAATGCAATATTCTTTTACAAAAATATATTTTTTGTAACAAAAATCTCTATAAAAATGTTTATATATATATATATAATATACAAAATATTCCCTATATATTTTGTATTTTTAGGAACTTTTAGGAAGCATAGTGTAATAATTCCTAATACTGTCTGTATCATCGTCTCACTCGTCTTGTTCTCCTGTTAAGCATAACACTTCCACTGTACTCATTACATCTTGTGTAACATATACCATATCAAGGTATTTATCCAATAACTCAAATCCAGTTTATTTTTGCATCCAAGGACCTGAACCATTGCTGTGAGACTCAAATTCCCCTTCGGGGATCAATATTCCCCCTTCTTGATCTACAGTATGTCCTTAACAGCTTTTGGTGACTGGGTTGGTTGTTAACAAACCATCAAAAGGCATTGGGCTTCTTGAATATCAACTTTTACTCAAATTATATGCTACATTTAATTAAGTTGTTTTGAAGGTAAAACATTTTTGAAAACCTCTTAGAAGCATGGTTGCTGTACCCCAAAATGAATACGAATTACAATTGTAATATTTAAATCCATTAGTTATAACATAAAGCAAAACATTTCAAAGTGAACAATGCCGACTTTCAATTCAACAGTGAATTTCAACTGGTATGTTACATTATTATTGGCTATAATACACAGGGTATACATGAAATATGCAGCATAACACATGTTAGGCAACACCATTGGTCTCTTATGTATTAGATACAATTAGAGAGAGCAGACTGGCAGACTTGCTCTTCAGGTCACAGTTCGCTCACTCATCTGTCTGTACAACTGGATGACCAGCAGCTGAACTTCCGTGTCACCACTGGAGATGTCGATAGCCTTCAAGAAGAAGCCCAGGGCATCGTGTAACTTCCCCTGGTTGTAGCACTGCTTCCCTCTGCTGACCAGTGCCTCATAACTCTTGTCATCAGAATCAGATATGGGCTCCACAGTGGAATCCCCATGGTCAGCCAGCACCTTTACGCTGCCCTGGCTGGAGAAGTTTGTCATCTGGTCAGAGCAGTTTGTCGACTGGTCGGAGCCGCTTGCCGTTTGGTCAAAACCATTTGTTTCACTATGAACAGAGGCCGATTCTGGATCCTTGGTCGATTCCTCCAACCTAGATTCTGCATCTACTCCAGACTCTGATGTGTCCAATGATGCACTGAAGTCTGTCTCTTGTTCATTTTCATCTTCCTCATTCTCTGTGTGAAGTGTCTCTCCTTTGGTCTCATCTAACTCAATCTTGTCCCCAGAATGCACACTAGTGTCTTCTATAGCTTCATCTACAACCCCTGAGCCATTTTCTGAAAACTGCTCCTCATTATCATTACATCATCATCATCATCATCCTCCTCCTCCTCCTCCTCCTCCAAATCGTTCTCCACATCCTCCACTAGGGATTCAACCATAGATCGGCGGGACGCAACAGAGACGTTTCCTCCAATGCTTTTCCTGGCCCGGAGAGGAGTGCGTCTCGAGGGCAATGATTTTGGGGTAGATGCCAACACTTGGAAAGAGTCACTTAAATGGCTAGACATCATTTGTAGCTCTTTATCATCTTCCCCCTCTTCTTCACTGTCGGATATCATTACTGCTGCCCGTTTCTTATTGGTCATGATTAATGATTCATTCCCTGATTGGTCAGATTCAGAGACATTGGCGTTGTTAAGGCTCATCCTGTGCTTTGCTAGGGACTTGTCTACATCGAAACTGCCCTGGAACTGAAGCTGCGAGAGCAACTTCACCTCTTGGGCTTCAACATCTGGTTCCTCCACAAGGTTGTGATCAGTGGACATGTCATTTACACTGTCCTCTAGCAGTAGATTAAAGTTTCCTTCAAAAGACTTCATGGAAGTGGTCATGGCAGATGCCTCGTCATTTAAGCTCACATTTGAGAGTTGTAGGATTGAGAGTCTTTTACTATGCAGGGGCTCATTGAGTGGGGGCTCTTCTTCCATAGCAGTTGCTTGGTTCTCCAAGTTGTCCAGTTTAGAGAATGACTCTTGATTTTGCAGTTTTCGGTCATGGATAGCAGCTGAGGCAAAACCGCCCAGGCTGGTGTTGCACTCTGAAGCAGCATCAGCAGACTTCATGTCTGATGACGCCTCTTGAACGGAGAGGTCCTTTGCCTCAACCTCACTCTGTTCCATTTTGAAGGAATGCTGACTGGGGACGGGGTTTGGTTCTGTAATCTCTAAAGAGAGATCTGGTTGTTTTCCCGTCATACTGTCGTCAACCGTTAGATCAATTAACCCATTTTTATTATTCTGTTTAATGTCCTCCTTGCTGGATCCAGATTGGTCCAGTTCAACAACAACTGTTGACTCATTAGAGTCATCTTCAAGGTACACTATGGGGGATCTGGGTTTATGGTTTGGATCTCGTTTTCCATGGGACCTCTCCTTGTCATGTTGCGTCGACTGTCGGTGCCACGCTGGTTCTGTACTGGACGCCATGCTCTCTGCCAGCTGCATGTGCAGCTCAGACTCTGCCTTCATTAGCTCCTGAGCCTTTCGGACCCGTCCCTCAATGTACTGGTGGGCCTCCTGGTCCTCAGCATCTGGTTCATGCTGGTTGGGGTCCAGGGAGAACATGAGGTCGTGATCGGAAATACCAAACATCTCCATAGAGTGAAGGCAAGCGATGTGCTCATCCAGCTCGGGGTCGGTCCGTCGCTGACGGGAGTGCAGGGACTGCAGCTGCAGCTGGGTGGAGGAGGACCGCGTCTCCGCCAGGGTAAACAGCTCCTTCAGCTCCTGCTTGCTAAAGTAGCGGAAGGGATTCTTCTTGTCTCCAGTTGTCTGTCTGATAATAGAGTCTTTGAATACCTGCCGTCTATAAATCTTCTCCTCTACAGTGCCGCAGGTGATCAGTCTGTAGATGACCACATTCTCTGTCTGTCCGATGCGGTATGCGCGGTCCACAGCTTGGGCGTCTGTGGCTGGGTTCCAGCTGGGGTCAAAGATTACCACCCTGTTTGCTGCGGTCAAGGTGATGCCGACTCCCCCCACCTGCGTGGTCAGGAGAAAGACGGAATATTGCTTGTTGGTTTGGAAAAGGGAGATGAGTCTCTCCCTCTCGGCCATCTGGGTTATCGTACCATCAAGCCTGATCGTTTTGAAACCTCTGTTACCCAAGACTCTCTCAAGGATATCAAGAACCTTACGGAAGTGGGCGAAGACAAGTGTCCGGTGCCCTTCCGTTCTGAGCCTCTCCAGCAGCGCCATCAGAAACACCATCTTCCCCGACTCGGCTATTAGGGTGTCATCGGGGATGTTGTCGAGGCTATGGGATGTCCCCTCGTCGTCTTCAGCCCGTTGGCTCTCAGGTGTACGGTCCTCCAGGCCCAACTGGGCAATGGCTGCGGCAGACAGAAGCCGAGGGTGGTCACAGAGTTTTTTTATAACATTGAGCTCAGCCAGAGGTGACCTGGTGGTTGTTAGCAGCTCCTTGATGTGGTCTAGAGAAAGGAACTGCCTGTAAATGTCCTCCTGGACATCACTCAAGTATGTCCAAATGATGAGGTCATTCTTCCTCCTCAGTTCAGGCATGATTGCTCCATTGTATTTTTCTGTGTCTGGGACACCATTTTCTGACTTGGAGCGACTTTCTTTTGCCATTTGGGAATTCTTTTTCTGCACATCAGCTTTTGTCCTGCGAAGGAAGTGTGGTTTAATGATAGCCATTAGGTTTTCGGACATTTTATATCCCAGAGCCTTTTCCCCCGGAGTGGCATCCTTCTCCCTGGCACGTGTTATTGGGTTCTCGTACTCTGTTTTGAATGTTTTCGATGTGCCCAGTAGAGCACCTTGACAAGCAAAGTCAAACAGAGCCCACATCTCCCGCAAGTTGTTCTGCACAGGAGTTCCTGTAAGAAGCACACGGTTTCGGGCAGGTATGGCATGGGCACTTTTGGCTGTTTTGGTTGAAGCGGTCTTAATTTTGTGTGCCTCGTCCAGGATCATGTAATCCCATGTAAACTCTTGGCCATTGTAAGAGGCAATCTGCTTCCAGTTTTGAATCAGCATTTGGTAGGTTGTGATAACCACGCCACCTCTCCTCTGAACTTTCTCCATGTTCCTGGTCCGCTCCACTTTGCTTGTACCATGAAACTCTTTGACTCTCAACCCAGGAGTCCACTTGGAAAACTCTTTGGTCCAGTTTGTAATTAGCGATGTGGGCATGACAAGTAGCGTGTGTTCGGCCAAATCAGCGTCGTACATGCCCGAGAGGAAGGCAATGACTTGGATAGTCTTACCAAGGCCCATATCGTCTGCAAGGATCCCTCCTTTGAGCCCATCCCTGTATAGGGTGTACATGAAGGACACGCCCTCTCTTTGATGCTCATACAGCTTGTCGTGGAGCGCTCTGAGAAGCATGAGACCGCTGTTGTTGACGTCGACAAACTCTTCTTCATCGTCGTCACTCTCTGAGTCTTGCGAGATGAGCTCTTCGATTTTATTGATTCTGCTTTTAAGTTTTTCACTTGGGTGAATTTTGTGAGCATGCTTGAAGAGCTCCAGCGCTTTAGATGCGTCTCCCTGTCTGGCTGCATCTTTGCCATCCTTTATGTAGCTATGGAAAAAAAAGAAATAAGAGGTATTACTAATTTATTAAAGATGATTTGTTCATTGTATATTACTAAACATGTATTACTTAGTCACTACACATTTATTACTGAGACATTACACAATATGCTTTTCATACATTACAATATTGAAATCATATTTAGATAATAGCATAGTGGAGAGCGGGGCACAATCTTACGTGGGGCACAAACTAACAGACGTGTTAGTTTGCATTCTCTCGCATGTGGGGTAAGATGTAACATTTCACTTGGGTTACTTATCCTATATTCAATTGTTACCTACTGGAAGGTTCTAGAAATGTAGTTATGGCACATAATCATAGAGGCATTATGTTCCTTGTATAAAAACATGATTAGTCTAACTAAAATATATTTTCAGAAATCAACCAAAATTATTAAAACCCCCTCAAATCAAATATTTTATATATTTTACCATCAGTATGAATTTCTTTTTTCTGCCTTTTTCTGTCATGCTGTATTCTGTCTTTATCAATTCTTCACCCAACACAGAACATGGGATTGATTATGGATTCAGACCATAGTTGCCACAGAGAGAAGCTCAGTGTCCAACATGTTACTACTAACGGGTCATGACAATGTATGACATAGCATAACCATCTCCACTTATAGCCTTTATATTGTTGAGTAATATAGAAACACACAAGGAAAGGGAGACGGTGTTGCCAAAAAAAGGTGTCAAGATATGAAAAACTTATAGCATGATTCAATGAGTTTTGTATTAATGCATACAAAATGGATATAATATATGCAATAGGAAAACCAGCCCTTTATCCATCTTGAGAGCCCAAACTTTTTCAGTTTCTACGGTCCAGGCGTGACGCATGACTTAGCCACTCTATACTGAAATAGACAGAGATTTTTCAGGATATAGCATTTAGCTCCATGCATAGTGTATGGGCTATTCACAGGCTATTGTCGCAAATAACACAATCTATTGGTTACTGTGAATACACAATTATTTGCAGATACACAATTGATAGTTGTGATATGACCTCCTTTTTAGAGCAGTTGCACTGAGGCTACACGACATGACGAGCACCTGGCAGCAGTGGTAATCCTCCAGAGCTTCAGTTTTCTTTAAATAGGCGTAATTTGAATGAAGCAGGCATATTTTGCATCTAAGATACATATTTCTTGCCTTAAAAGTTATCAGATGAATTGGACAGCATCTCTAAATAGGCCTAAGTGAACATAGCTTATACATGACGAGTAGTTGGCAATCATCATGGCATGGGCAGCAGTGCTAGCATGAGGAAATGACCAAAATTGGATACAAATACTTTTTCACCTAAATGGTTCAAGATTTAATGAATATAATGCCATAATATATTGTGTTCTTATCCACTGTCAGAATATGGCCATGATGGCACAATCAAAAAAGTATTATTTATATATATATATATATTAGACCGCGATGCGGTCATTTTTGGAGCCCATTCTGTCTGTTTGTGTGCGTGCGTGTGTATGTGATGACGTCATCAACGACGTCGACTTTATTGATCGACTAGTCGACTTGAAAAAAAATCAGAAGTCGTGCAGCCCCAAATATATATATATATATACACACACACACACACACACATATACATACACACACACACAGTATATGCTTTGAATGGCGTGCCATGTTGTCTTCAACATATACAGCTAACCTGGAATCCCACCGGTACAGGCCTATACAAGCATTACTAGTACCTATGGAGTGGAGAAGGGAGACAGACTTCAAACATCAACCAATTCATAGCTACCTGCGGTAGACGTCCAACTCGTCATTAGTATCCATGGACAATGACCTGCAAATACAAATGCAACACTAAGAAACAACACTTACAGCAGGGCAGATTCACACTCATACAGTCATCCAGTGGTTGTATGGCTCTACTGTAGTGTATCACCTTTAAACTAGCATGTAAGAAAGCAAGAATAGCCTTAATAGGTTTCAATAATAATATCATTATGGTAAATAATCACGTCATTTCGTCACATAAAAATCACAGAGATCACCAGTGTCCACGGCCATCTTCTGTATGCTACATAGCCGGGTTTAGTTAAACGTACTGTATAACCAGTGAAACTCAAACATGTGTATTCATTAAGTCTGTATCCCTCTCTCTCTACTGGTTTTTGGCACAAGAGCTGAACTAGCTGCTGTACAGCGCAGTGTTTTGATCTACCAAGGCCTACTATACTCGTGCTGTTTGGACGTTAGTGCTAGCTGTTAGTTAGGGCTAACGTTAGCTGTTATGTTTCACTAATGATTACTCACTTCTCCAGTTTGTCGGAAATCTGTGATATCTGGTGGTCGGACTGTGAGACGTCCATGGCTCCTTTGTCGTCTGACGTGACGTTATAGCAAACCCCTCGTAATAACGAAGCTAGAAATTAAGGTTTTTTTGTTAGGACTCGTATTCGCGGTCGTACACACATTTGAACACGCCACTGTTTATCCCCGCCACGCATTTCCAGCCAATCACAAAGCACTCCATGGTGACGTCGGAAGGAATCGTCCTATCGAGACACAGGGATTTTGAAAAAGGGGGCGTTGACAGGAACACACTGACCAAATAAGGGAAGCTTTCAAAATCCGGCGTCGTGCCCAAAAAGTGAACGTCCACCGCAGTGATTGCGCGCGCAGCCTGTTAAAGCTGTATCGCCCAGTTTATATACTGTACGTCTGCTGCTGCTTTGATCGGTACTGGATCAAACAGTCATAACGTGCAAATACACATAACTACATAACGTGTGTGTATGTGTTTGGTATGTCTAATGTCCTTGTTTAGGCCTATATTTGGAAACTAGACTGTAATTAATTGATATATAACCCATCTTGATTTATATATAAAATAAAGAAATTATTTCTTTTGCAATTATCCTTATGACTGTATTATTTGACTAAATTACAAATGTGTGATAAATAGTGACATTACGTGTGTATTTTTTATTACAGTTTAAATCAGAAAATGCATTGATGTTGATACTTGGGTTTATAATACAAAGAATACCAAATATAATCTAATAGCACCACAAATGCAAATATATGGGTTCTCTATTGCTTACTTTAAGACATCAATTTGGGCTCTAGTAACTAGTGATAACATGTGGATGCAACAATTTATGCATTTTCATAGACTAAATGATGACTCAAAGTTGTACTCCCCTTTTCTCTGGCAAAGAATACATCAACAAACGTGTCCCTCTTGGCAAAATAAACACAAATAATAATTTGTATCTGATTTGTTTATATATGCCTCAGGATGGGCTGCACCAGACATTTATGCAGTCAAAACAACAATTATTTGAATCCAATACATTATAGCAAATGAAATGATAGCAAAAAAATATTGCAAATATAGCAAATAAAAACACAGCAGATTATATTTAATTTCAAAGTAGAATGTTTGTGTCAAGTGGTACGATGTTATTATTGGAGTAAAATGTTTAATTTAATGTGTGTGTGTGTGTGTGGTTCAGAGTATTGGCGTGGACTCCAGTGCCTTCACCCGAGCAGCAAACAGAAGAACGTTCTTGTTCACCTCAGCGCTGAGCTCAGCCTCGGATGCTCGCGGATGCGCTCGGACAAACTCTGCAATGCTCTGGATACATTCTCTCTGTTAAAGACACACACATATAATACATATATTATATACAGTCCCTCACACACACGTGTATACATGTATACACGTAACTGATAGTGGGCAGGCTTCGGGACACCACCTCGGGACTCGAACCAGAGTCCTCTTTCCGGCGTATTTATCTTCTGCATTGCTTCTTTCTTCGGTGCAACTTGAGCTCACACACATCATATGACCAATCTCACAGACACACACAGAAAGCGGTACCAAGGGAGAGGTAAGGTGTAGAACGTAGCTTTACAAAGCTTTATTTTGGCTCACACGGGTACTCGTCTTCCAGGGCCTTTACCTTAAAGTCGTCCACTCTGTCCTGTCCCGTGAGGCGGGCGAACACCTCCTTGGCCACACCCATGCCGGTCAAGGCCATCAGGGCTTCTCTGTTGCCGTCACTCGGCGAGGAGAGCCAGTTCAGGAAGGCCATCTGGAACACGAGAGAGAGAGCAATATAGCGTTTAACTCCAGTAAAGACAGAAACAAACGGTCGTATATAGACAATTAGTCCAAGCTGGACCCGAGTCCACCACCATGATGGTGGTGTATGCATCCATATGACCACATATGGATGACCAGGACTAAGCAAGCTGCCCTGTGGCTGAGAGTCCTATGAGATAATGCTTTATCATCATCATAATATATTATATCTAAACTTTATTTCAAGGGTATTCTATTCATTTCGACGGACAGCTAAACCATATTAAATCGGGATATGGCCCCTATAGCCTATACCTCCTATACGTTTTGAGATGACAAAGCGTCTTTGAGTATTAGAAAAGCGCTATATAAATAAAATGTTTATTATTATTATAAGTTTAAAACTGGTCAGATAATCCATAATAAGACTGAACTGTTTTGGTAAAACTGTACAGAAGGGTGTCACCTGCTGAAATAACTGAGGAGTCGACATCCCGTCTGTGGTATTCGCTGACATAACTTGCAACTTTTTATAGCAACCAAAACACCAAAAACAAAGTCTTCACAGGTTGAACTATGCTATTAATAAGGGACTAAATATCTTTCATTGGAATCTTTCTTTTTTTGGGACAGTCAATATTATTTTTCTTCTCCTCCACTCCCTCTGCTTCCTGTTTACGTCTGGTTCTTCTTCCGGGGTCTGACTCCGTGTTGCTGCCCTCAGGTGGAGGAAGTGGGAATTTGTGAAAGATTTACAAGATTTACAAGATATAGGCCTACATGTCATTCAGACACAATGGATGCTGAAACCTCGCACACATGTATTATACAACATTTACAGATGTAAAGAGCATTATATATATTCAATTAAAGGACAAAACAATGGTTTGGGTTTAAATAAAGTGTATTCTCTAAAACAATGCAACTGAATGTTTTACAGTTTTAAAAACAGAAGAGGATCAGCAACATTCATTGTGGACCAAAGATAATATTCTGTATTGTATTATGGCACCTTACACGGAATTTAAATACATATTTCCATATTTAAAAGGGGTCACCCCCACATTGTGTCTCCCAGTCCCCACACTGTGAGGGCATCTCAACTGGGAGAGTGGTTGAACCTAGTTACTGGAAGAAGGATATGGTATACCATCATTCAGTGAACACTGGCATTCACAGAATAAACAAAGCACCTCTCCTCTCCTCTCTATATTAGTATAATACAAATGCAACAATATGAAACTACCGGGTGGGGGGG
>OMKN01031753.1:0-12517 GCA_900302345.1 Melanonus zugmayeri | reverse complement strand
GCGGGTAGCATCCACAAGCATCCTCTCTCTCTCTCTCTACCCGGTGAGGACACAAAGCCAGCGGGCCCTGAGAGGGAAGTGTGTGCAAAGCCTGCCTGCTCCGCCCGCGATAGCTTTGTTTGCCTCCACGGTCTGAATCTGCTTTACGTATGCACGGCACACCCCAGAACAGCCGCGGCACTGTTTAACCGATGAAGTGGCCCTGGGGAGGGAGCCAGCTTTTTTTTTTAGAGGCTGTTGGTTCCTTCATGCCCTTTAACATGAAAGGGACGGCGTGCGGGGGAGTATGCCAAGCATGCCCAGAGTGTGCCCTCTTCCCCGCTGGGCCCACGTGGGTAGAGGCATCGCTATGCTAATAATGATTATAAAGCTATAGGAGGAATGTTATTCATTGTTGTTGTTGTTGTTTAAAATGCATTATACTGGTGGAAGTGACACTTTGATGATAACACTTTATGTCTGACTTAAAGTGTATTAATTAACTCATAAGGACCAAATAAGCCCTCCACTACATGAGATGAATATGTTATGTACCTTTATTTAAAAAAAGGATTGCAGTAATCCAGGTATTTTTTTACTTCTAGTAATCCATGGAAAGAACATGGATTTAGGGTCTGTGAGGTACACACACACACACAGACACACACTTAAGGAAACGGTGCATAGAACGCCATGCAGTATAATTTCACAGGATACCACATTGTATTGTCAAATACAACAAAAGCGCATTCACACTCAGGAAAACACAATATGCGTCTGACAAAGCCAAAGATGAGCTGATTTTTGTTTTTTGTATAGTCCCCTATTTTTCATTTCAGAGAATCTTGCTCAGGGCCGGTTAGTCCGTAATTAATTTGTCATAGAAAGCTGAGCATTATGCTTTTTAGTGTGGATATGCTGAGTGATGTTGCTCCATCCTCTGTGGACAGCAATTAGTTCCACAAGTGTGACAGAAAACAATTAATCCTTTAAAAAAAACGTAAACTCCCTCATCTCAATTGAAGCTACGCACTCGCATTTTAGACATTTTACATTAGCTGTATACTGTACCTATATCTCTGCATACAATCCTAAAGTGTACATTTTCAGTTAGATTAACATGAGTCACAATTGGTGAGAAGAACCTGTCACATTCAAATGGGCAGCAGGTGAGACAAATGACAGGACCAAGTGATGAATTTAGTAAGAGATTCTCTGTTATACTTGTATATTGTTATAATGAGGACACATTGCATTCAGTGTGAGCCCTGTTTCAATATCAATGGGTGACGCTGCTGTAGAGAATAGCTTGTCCAGCATCTTCTATGACACTGTCCTTTCTCTTCTCACCCCTGGAGGGGGCCATGCTGACTATAGTGGTCTCTCGAGCTCTCTGTATTTTTTTCTGTCTCACTCAGTAGTGCTCATGCAGTACTGAGGATTGAACACGGAGAGGGATAATCATGTCTCTGGAAGTACCCATATCCACCAATAGAGGGGACAATTTAGCAATTTTTGCAGCCTTTGAGAATCCAAAGCCAGATAATGCTCCATGTTCTGTTAGTATTAGTAATACATTGTAACGGTTTTTGTTTCATTTGTTTCCGCACTGTTTCCAACCTTCACTAATAGGAGGATACTGCAACTGCTGTATTTATTTTCTACAAATATCATCTGTCCCGATTCCACCATATTCACCACACAGCAGAAGTAGTAATGTGACTAGTGATGCTATTTCAACCAACAATGAAAAAAACTCTGATCTCTATACAAATGTTTCCTAGGTAATCGCTCTGTTATATGTGAAAATATGGCTCTTTTTGCGGCACCACAGATGCTGTAATTAACAATCCGCCTACACAAAGCCTGCATGGCTGCCTCTCTCGCTCACTCTCTCTCTCACAAATATGCCGACAGCAGTTACATGCACAGTATTGTGAACATCTATAGTTAACCAGGTGTTTCAAGAGATAATTGTTCTCCATCAATAACTAGAACCAAGTTGATGTGAGCCTAGATACTGTTCCCTACCACTTTAGAATTTCTCATTTGCAAACATTGAGACTGTAACAGTGTTAATTATTATATTATTACAGACGTTACAGATTGTTACAGACACTGCATCCACATAACACCCCTCCCTAAACTGATTTACAAAGTATACACAAACAGATGTCCATCTCTAATCATGGCTCCTCTCCCAGGCTGACTGTCTAGTCTAGTTACAGGCATAGACTTGGCACAGTAAGAGGGCACAAACAATGAGAAGAATCAACAGTGGAAGATAGAGTATGTTCAGACACTTTACACACACTTATGTCACCCTCTATCCTCGGCCTTGTGGTTATATGGTTGCCAGCTTTTTACATAGTGTTTTACATTGAATCACCCTATGAATCAGTAGTATGTCCATCTGCTTCTGTGTAGCTCTCCGCTTCCCCTGAATATCTGCATCACAGAGCAGGGCCGGGGGTTGTCTCCACATGGCAGAGGCTCATGGGAGACAATATAAATGGGTTTTTAAATTGCCACCGATTAATGTATTAATGAGATTGGGCCTAGGTGAGAGGAAAGTTATGAATATGCCAACCATCTTGCATAATAGATACGTGGGGTGTTAATATTCTGGCAGCAAGAAAGTCCTGTCGTGTAGAAGTGGAGTCAGAAATGTACTGACTGTACTACTTACCATCCCCACCAACACACACACAGGCACATCTGGCAGTCGCTGTCTGAAACCCCCTCAGCACAGCACAACACCAATTTTAGGGTCAGGGGAACTTGAGGAATCAGCTAATTGAGCAAATGATGAGAACACAACAGGGATAGAGAAAAGAGGAGGGAACTCAGCAGCCAATTAGGTCTGTGATATCGGCGGCTGTTGTAGCAGAACGGTTGTCAGTTGTCCCTCTGGTGGATTAACAGAGATAACTTCATCTGCAGCCCGTTGAGTGAAAACCAAAATAATCCACAGCTCTGTGCCGTACAATTAACACTGGAGCAGATGAGCGTCGCCCCAACAGGTAGGGAGAGAGAGAAAAATGTGTTAAAATGGAAAGAAACAGATGTTAGATTGCATGCCTTGGAGTGGGGTGGCAGTTGTTACAAACAGGGAAGTAAGGAGGCAGTTTGATGTAAAAGGCCACTAGGCCAGGTGTAAATCCAGCGGCGTGTGTAATTGACGAGATAACAGTGGGTCTTTTGTCTGTTTTTTCATGTTGCCACAAAAGGTACAGACTGCCCCAGTGGGGAAATGTGTTAAATGTCAGCTAGTGTGGCGGCTTCATACTTGCTAGCATTGGTTCAACGGAAAAAAAAAGAAACACATTTTGTCTCTCCAAGGCTCAGTGGAGAAGAAAATACACACACACACAAAATCATCTTCTCATGCAGCCACCAGCTCATCATATGGAGACTTTACGCCTACGCATCCATTTCCCCTAGTGTGTGTGTGTATGTGTGTGTGTGTGTAAAGAGACACTTTGGTATCTCTACTTGTATATCTGCTGGCAGCAACCGGGTGACTCACAGTCTTCTACCTCTGCCTGGTTGCCAGCCACAGTCAACAGCAGGGGGCTGGCAACCAGGGGGCTGGCAGGGCGTGGGCGGAGAGACGTCCATGTTCTCCATGGTGGGCACAGGGAGTCGAGCCCGGCAGCGGACGTGCACCACCTAGTCTGTTGATCGATGTCAGATGATTTAGCGGTAATTGGCTCTGATAATGCACTCGCTGTTTTACGTGGGATTTAAAATTGGCCGTGTCCATGTGCGCACAAAGGAAGAGAGAGAGACATTGAAGGTTGTGTCATACATTTTGACAATGAACTATGTTCATATTAACTGAGATCAATCCAAGATGAACCTTGTTTAATGGTGTTCTATTCCACTCAAGTCTTTAGAAAGTCAGGCCCTAACAAAAGCACTACCCTACATACCGATGTCCGTGATTATTTCAAACTTTTCGTTTCACACACACGTCACAATGTCTTCTGCCACCGTGTATAAAGGGATGAACTTGAACTTTGACTGTGACTTGAACAAGGACTGTCCCCTTTAGTACTGGATGCAGTAGGAGTATGACCACACTTAGTTGAACAGAATCTGATTACAATTTTGATTTAATTGAGGTACATGAGTTCAGAGACTGTAGTAATTACAAGTGGAACGGCAGAAAGGTAATTCAGTCAGTAAGGTATTTTTTTCTTGACCACCTGCCACCAGATTTAGCAAATAATGTTGTATTTGGGTTGAAATTAAGCATTGCAATGAATGTCAGAAGGTGTAACCTACCAAAGGCCTATTTATGTATTATAGTAGTGTAATAATTAGACTAATACATGACAATACTATATACAATAATACAATAATCACATTGTGATGTATTACCTCACTAATGTCCAGCTTCCATCCAACCAGACAGTCTTACGCTGGACATTTGGAGCCCAATAGCACAACAATGGGATAAATATGCTTTGTGATGTCTGTGTGAGAGAATGCTACATGCATGTGCTTCATGTGATCTAACGTGTTTCTTTTGTCCTGCTGAATGTACTGTAAGTTCTAATAGGCCTGAGACAATAAGCCATAGTGACAATGTGCTTATTTTTCTGCAGTTGGGTTAGCCAATGCCTGGCTGGTTGGAGGTTTATGCCTTCATGAACACAAATACGAATCTGTGTATCACAGCATTTGATAAGAAGAAGGCCAAGCAACCCTCATGTTTTAATGCGCTGTCTATGAATGGAATGGTGTCAACAGACTGAAATAGGCCATTTCATTTAAAATGCACGAATGTAACAAACATCGTCGTGGGCCACTGAAAAGTTCACGAGGGGCTTTACAGCGCCCCCCCCCCCCCAAAAAAAAAGAGTAAAATGCATATATCACGACAAAGCTGTGAGAACAATGTTTACCGTAGTTACCCACAGAAACACCCCGCGCAACAACAAATGCTGATTTAAAAAGTGTCTTCTCTAGCAAAAGTGTCTTCTGTAGAGAACACAAATATACTGCGAGAGGACGGAAAAGCGTGTCCCATTATTCTCCTCCGTTTTCCCTCCCCCCGTGTCACCTTACTATGAGCTCTGTACAAAAAAAGGGCGGTGGCGCTCCTTTCTTTCACTGGAAAAAAATCCGACGCAACCCGAATGCATTTTGATCGAAGTCGGTGATTTTAAAACGGTCTCCAAAAATACACGCGTAACGCAAATAAAACATCATTTTATGTGACAACGTTTATAGTTGATATATTTGACGCTTTTAACGGGAGGTACTGAGATATAACCGACAAGAACAAGCGGCTCCCCCCTCCCCCGTCGCGCACAGGCGGGCAGAGAGGAAGAAAGAGGAGAGGAGGAGGAGGAGGAGAGGAGAGGGAGCTGGAGGCAGCACCACGGAGACCGGGAAACAAGAGCCGCGCACCGAGGAGCGACAGAAAGAAAGAAAAAAAAAACCACTGGCCTTACAAGACAAAGGAAACCATGGACACGCGAAGACATTTTCCCTTGAAACAGACGCGCGTACACGAGAGGACGCTTTGGTGGACCTGCACATAGTCGGGGATAAACGGACCCTTCTCCCAATTTTAATGAGGAGGCGGGTGGGTGCGCACAGCGAGCTAAAAAGGCGGACAGGTTTCTTTATCCCGTCGGCAAACACTGCCTGCTTGCGATGGCCGTGGCTGCGCGATGCTGTAACAGCATAAAGAAGAATGTGCCTTTTTATTTATATTTGATGCTTTTTGTACTCAGTGGCCTTACAAATGCACAAATACGGTACTCTATTCCCGAGGAGCTGGAGAGTGGTGCTGTGGTCGGTGACATCGTGCGGGACTTGGGTTTGGATCCGAGAACGCTCTCCACACGACGCATGAGAATCACTTCGGACAGTGGACGAAGATATTTCACCATCAATCACAAAACCGGAAAGCTGTTGGTGAGTGACCGCATTGACCGAGAGGCGATTTGTGAATTCGGCGGCACCTGCTTTCGAAACCTGGAAATAGTGGTTGAAAGTCCATTGCAAACGCACAACGTAGAAGTGGAGATCCTTGACGTAAACGATAACGCGCCACAATTCCCCCGAGACGAATATCAACTTGAGGTGTCAGAGTCCGCTGTCACCGGGGCCCATTTCCCCATTGAAGGCGCACAGGATGCGGACGACGGTTCGAACTCGGTGAAACTGTACCGCCTCAGTCCAAATGACCACCTGGCGCTGGACTCCATCAAGCCCCTATCAAACAGTAAGCACATTGAACTCACTCTCAAGAAGCCTTTCGACCGAGAGCACACGTCCTCTCATCAACTCATTCTTTTAGCCGTCGATGGCGGCACCCCACAGCGCACTGGCACAGCCAAGATTAACATACGCGTGTTGGACTCTAATGACAACGTGCCTGCTTTTGACAACTCGGTGTACAAAGTGAAGCTGTCCGAGAACTCTCCCAGGGGGGCACTGGTGATCCGGTTGAACGCAACCGACCGAGATGAGGGCTCCAACGGGGAGGTGTTCTACTCTTTTAGCAGCTACACGCCGGAGAGAGTCCGACAGATGTTTTCTCTGGACATAGACACGGGCGAGATCAGGGTGAAGAACAACATAGACTATGAGGAGACCAACTCCTATGAGATGTACATACAGGCCATGGACAGAGGGCCGTCCCCCGTGGCGGTCCACTGCAAAGTGGTGGTGGAGGTGTTGGATGTGAACGACAACATCCCGGAGATCGTGCTGTCCTCCCTCTCCAGCCCCGTCCGCGAAGACGCCCGGGCGGACACCGTCGTGGCGCTGATCAGCGTCAACGACCGTGACTCCGGACAGAACAAACAGGTGACTCTGGAAATCATGCCCAACCTGCCCTTTAAGATCAAGTCCTTCCGCAACCACTACACCGTGGTCACCACCGCCTTCCTGGACAGGGAGACCATCTCGTCCTACAACGTCACGGTCATCGCCACCGACGGAGGCGCCCCGCCCCTGTCCTCGCGCATGACGTTTAAAGTGGAGGTGGCGGACGTGAACGACAACCCGCCGCGCTTCGAGCAGACGTCGTACACCGTTTACGTGACAGAAAACAACGCGCCCAGCGCGTCCCTGTGCGTGGTCAAGGCGCTGGACGCGGACGCCGGAGAGAACGCCCGCATCACCTACACGGTCCTCAACGACAACAACCACGGCATACCCGTGGCCAGCTACGTCAGCATCAAGCCTGACACGGGCGAGGCCTTCGCTCTCCGGGCCTTCGACTTCGAGAAGCTTCGAGAGTTTCACTTCCAGGTCAAAGCACAGGACAACGGCGTGCCTCCTCTGTCCCGCGTCGCCACCGTCTACGTTTACATCATGGACCAGAACGACCACGTGCCCAAAATCGTGCACCCGCCCGCCAACGGCACGCGCATCACGGAGACGCTGATGAAGAACGCGGAGGCCGGCGCGCTGGTGACCAAGGTGCTGGCCTGGGACGGGGACGCCGGGGAGAACGCGTGGCTGCTGTACGTCCTGGAGCCGAGCAGCGGCGACGTGGACCTGTTCAAGGTGCACGAGCACACGGGCGAGATCCGCACGACGCGGCGCGTCATCGAGGACAACTCCACCTCCTTCACGCTGACGGTGCAGGTGCGCGACCACGGCCTGCCGGCGCTCACCTCCTCCGCCACCCTGCACGTGCACGTCATGGAGCTGCCGCCCAAGGTGGTGCCCGATCCCAAGCGCACCATCAGGCCCCATCGCCGCCTTATGTTTTCCAACGTCACCCTTTACCTCATCATCGCCCTGAGCGCCACCACCTTCGTCTTCCTCGTCACCATCTTTGTGCTGGCGATCGTGCGTTGCCATGCCTACTGCACGCAGCCCGGCTCCTGCTGCCCGTGCTGCGTGTCCAACAAGGCCATGGCAGAGGCCCAGTCCTTGGCAGGTGGTTCTGGCGGGGGAGGAGGAGGAGGTATGGCAACAGGTGGAGGGGGCGGGGCGGCAGGACAACCCAACAACAATGTGGCGCTGCGGCGGGACCTCAAAGTGGAGCCTCGCTACATCGAGGTGCGGGGGAACGGGTCCATGACCAAAACGTACTGTTACAAGACGTGCCTGACCGCCACGTCGGGGAGCGACACCTTCATGTTCTACAACACGGGCCGGCCGCACAGCGGTACGTGGGGCTCGGGCTACGTCACCAGCCAGAGTGGACACAGCCAAATGTTTGTACGGAGGCTCAGTATGCCAGATGCCACCGCCATTCAGGTGTGTGTCCTGGGACATCTGTTTCTTTTATCATTATGCAGGGTCTAATGAATACTATGAAATAGGCTCGCTATGCCATCAGGATTTAGTAGATGATATCATAAAGTAGTGCACTTTTGACTGAAATCTCAAGGATAACACTTGAGGTTTAGGATTCATATGAATAATTTGCAATATGAAGTAAAATATCTTACTTTAACCATTTAAGATATTTTATTTTGAGTCAATATTTGGCATATTAACATTCCCTCAGTGGTTGATACTGTAGATACAGCAGAAAAACAATTCTACTTCCATACAATGTTGTTTTGCTAATTTGCCTTCAAATATGTTTTTATTAATGCTGTTGAATGAATGGATGAATGCATGGAATATGGTGGTCATCAAATATGGTCATGACCTAAAAAAGATAGGATGCTGACATCAAAAAGTTGTCTTTCTGTCAGAGCTGTAGGAAGGAAAAATCAAGAGTTTTCACTGGGTGGGTGGGCACACACATCTCTATGGAAGTGTGTGTGTGTTTCTATGAAAGTGTGTGGGCCTAGTCATGACAGCCATGGAGCTGTCATATTTGATGATTCAGGGTGTCATTGGTTGGAAAATGATGCTCCATCTCTTCCTCCTTCTGACCATTCTCTCCATTCATCAAAGTGTGTTAAAATCTCTTCAATATCTACAATGTCTTCTACATCTAATTATAATACAGAATGATTACATTCTAAGATTGAATTATGATTTCATATTGAAATTACATTGGCTACATAGATGCATAGTTTAGTTTTAATGCAAGTATTTTTTTGTAGTACTTGAACTATTTTTTCTTGTGACCTCACACAACTTGTATTTTTTCCATGCTAGGCTTTGCACCAACGTCTCTTTGGTCCAATGAACATCAGGTTCTGGTTCATGTAGTGGTCGGTCCAGCCTGCCTGGTCATCAGGCTCTGGATCATGTAGTTGTCTGTCCAGCCTGCCTGGTCATCAGGCTCTGGATCATGTAGTTGTCTGTCCAGCCTGCCTGGTCATCAGGCTCTGGGTCATGTAGTTGTCTGTCCAGCCTGCCTGGACATCAGGCTCTGGGTCATGTGGTCTGTCCAGCCTGCCTGGTCATCAGGCTCTGGGTCATGTGGTCTGTCCAGCCTGCCTGGGCAGTCCTTAAGTGTGCCACCCATGTTTCTAAAGCCGTTTCCCTGGGCCTTGTAACTCTTTCTGAAAAAAGCTATATTTTTGGTATACTAAATGACAAGATTTGTTTTATTGGTTGATTTCAGACATCATCGCTACAGGGTTATATTCAAACAAAGAATAGACTAATGATAGAGATGGTGTTCACAAAACACCAAAGCCGGCTCCACAGGGTTATTTATTGCCTTGATTAAAAGGGGGGAAGAGATAAATGTGCAAAAGAAGACTAAAAACACAAATGAAGCAATTTACTTGCAAATACTTGTTCCGTTTTCCGCCGGCAGTTTCCTCATTAAATGCCAGTCATGTTTGTTCTCGCTATGTGATTATGTAGCAGCGGTGCGTTTACCCAACACTGTGCCTGGATTGGTTAGGGGCTGTGCAGGCGAGGCGGTGGGGAGAAGCAAGGTGATTGGACAACATGTTGATGGTGGAGGTCTGAGCCCTGTATCCATGCAGGGAGGGTCCACAGGCAGAGAGAGAGAGAGGGAGTGGGAGTGAGGAAAAAGACTTGGAAAAGGGAGGGGAGAGGCCAGTCTATTTGCCTTGTTTATTCCCCAATTTAGAATACCCAGCCAGACAATGCCCCGAAGACAGTGAAGACCCTTGGGATTTCCCCGTTTGCTCATTCCCTCTCCAACCAATTATGTTTGGCCACTTCAAATGAAAAACATAAAGAAAGGTTTTCTGTTTATTCATTTTCATAAGAATACAGGATATATTTACATTGCCTATATTTACATTGCTGGTAGTGTGTATTTTCTCAATGTTAAGTCCTTATTTGCCTATATGAGGGACTGCAGGCTCTGTGTTCCCTTGTGAATTGACCAGACTGTTGTGGGCATTACTCGGATCCAGATGCTTCCATCTGCACCCATTTCAATAACCATCCGAAGGACATGCTGACCAATGCCTTTGGCTGCCGTCATGTTGAACCAAACCAAATGCTTAACAAATTATCTAGTGAGCACTCGTTATCATTTTCTGTATCACTGTATTTTTCTGTTTATCCATGCCTACCAATAGCATTTTGGTACTTGCTTACATTGTCCGTAGTTTCCACACGGACAACCATATGTCCCTGCCGGGTGATTACAGAAGATACACCAGACTTTTCTCATTAGGCCCAAATATTGGATTTCAAAGCTGATGAATGTCTACTGCAGATCCGACGAGGTCGATTTCGCTTCCACTGCGGGCAGACATCTTTCTTTTTTATTTGAAAGTAAATGGGTCTCATTGTGCAATCCAGTGGGCCAAGATGAACTAGTATTCCCTCAGTCTCACAGCTGTAGCTAGCCACTGTGTGTGGACACGGTCGAAAGATACCTTATACGCAAATATTAATTCACTTTGTCCCTGGGGTTGAATAATGGCCCATTTATCTCCACTCTAAAGTTACAGAGTGGATTCAGCCACCATCACTTCAATCTATTGACCGCATCCATGTGGTCAGCGTCTGCACCTGTCCGGAAAAGCATCACCATGATATAGCTCCGTAGATACGGGGGGAACATGATTTAGACCCATGCATTGGAGTCTCACCCTGTACTGTGAAAAAGGTGTTACATCGCCAGCAGATGTGTGGAGGCCACTTTCCTCCATTTTCCACCTACTTCCCTCTATGTTGATGCAGCTGTCACAATGAGTGTGTGTCCAGGTGCAGAGCCAGTGGGGTTTAGCTGGGATTTCACCCAACACCCTCCGTCTGCTCCCCCCTTTCACCACCTGTGACCTTGAAAGCAACAAAAAAACAGAGGGATGGGGTGAGAGGAGGGGGAGGGGTGTGTGATGCGAAGGAGAGGGCACCGCACGGTTACCATGGTGAGACCTGTCGGACGCAGTCAGACGGGCTGCCTGGCTGGGTGTCACTGGGTGTCACAGTCAGGAGAGGCAGGCAGTGGCAGTGACACTGAAGGATTTGGATCGAGGCAAAGATGATGAAATGAGGGAAAGGGAGAATAATAAGCAAATGGGAAGAGACGTGAGTACAAAGAGGCAACCCATTAGGGGGTGGGGTGGCAGTGACATTGATTTTAAAATATGCCATTAGTGCAGCAGTACTTAAAAAACATCTTGTTTGCACTGCACATTTTTATGACGATGCCGTCCCTCTCATTTTGAGAGCATAATGGAAAATAGGAGGGATGTAGCGAGAGGGATAGAAAGTGAGGGAGAGAGAGAGGGATAGAAAAAGAGATAGAAAGTGATGGAGAGAGGGAGAGAGAGAAAGAGAGCAGCTGCAGCCTCTAATGGAGACCATAAGCACTAATAGTGCAGCCGGGTCGCCATGGTAACACAATGTGCCTGATTACGCAGAAGGGCCCCACCTGGGACGGGGCGCTGTGGGTGCTGTGTGTGTGCAGAGGGACAGGGTCACTGGGCCGCAGAGCACGGCGTTGCACTGGGGTGACAGGCTTTAATTCATCACCACGCTTCTCTCCACAGACTCAAGACGCAAGCTGTCAACATCCTTCGGACTCTTGTCCATGTGTGCACGGGCACACGCGTGCGTGTGCGCCCTGGACACTTTTGTACCATTATTTTTTAATGAGACGGTATTGAATGAGTTTTCTTTTCCCCTGCACGTGCAATCCCTTCAGTGGTACTTAAGACTACAATCCTTCTCCATTTTTCTCTCTTGCAGCCCAAGGCGCCTAATGCAGACTGGCGATATTCAGCGTCCCTGAGAGCCGGAGGTGTAATGCAGAGGTAAGCACGGAAATTTCCACTCCCCATTCCACTGCATTAATAGTCCAGAACCTAATAGCCGTAGTTCACCTGTGTCCTGTATCGTGCTCCACTATTACCTCATTATCTTTCTCAAGGGCTAATAGTTTATTCTGAACCTCTGAATCTTGATACATGTTATTCTTATTTTAAAAAAGCACATTAACTGTACAATTCTGTGCCTAATTCTTTGACTAAGATAAAAAAGACAAAAATAATGTCCATATGTACAACCCAGAAATGTAAAAAACATATTGATAAGCTACAGAAATCATCATGTCACCGTGTTCAGAATGTTGTTTATCTTATAAATCATCATTGGAAAGCGTAGCGGTTTGACAAGCACATGTAATACGCGCCCAATGCTGAGGACATATTCTGTAAGC
>OMKN01031750.1:0-12175 GCA_900302345.1 Melanonus zugmayeri | reverse complement strand
AAAACTAGTCAAAGAGTACTTGATGACTTGAATATCTTGGTAAAGAGTATAAAGTGGTGCTGACAACCACCATCTTCTTGTTCTGTCGTCTTGATGGGAGAAGGAGGATAAAGAGGGAATTACTTTCATGTGCAAATGAGAGTAGGGGCGTAATCCACCATGACTGACGAGGGATCGGTTGTGTGCGCTTACAGCCTAAAACATCCAAAAACACCGGCTCTGCTGAGCAGCGTATAGAGATCAAAGCCCACGGTAGACCAGGTGCAACGCAGCCATCGAAGACTTTTACCATTTAGACTCCAAAAGACCTAGTTAAAAAAACGGTGCCCGAGATCTCTGAACAGACAGATGCACGGTTGCCAGTGCCGACTGCAAGTGTAAGACACGAATATATGGAGAACATTCTTGCTGCAGGGTAAGTTGTATGTAGTGCATTATATCCTGCGTCAAGAAAGGAAAGGAGTTTATTTTACTAAGTGCTACCCAAGTCTCCTGACGAATTGCTTGCTTCGACATAACACCATGAAGGCATACCCAGCCAATTAAAATGGGATAGTTTTGGAGTTTTAACGAGGTGTAATCCTCCGTAGGCCCACACACTTCTCTGTGTTGTAAAATGCTACATTGTAGCTTGTAAAGTATACTGTACGTACTAAACTACCCTACACTAAAACGCATACTAAAATGTACTGACATTGGGCAAAGAAAACGTACAATTCTATGCAAATGGGGGAATTAAAGATTAAATGGGAGAATGACATCCCATAATTCACTAGGAGTGATGGCAGGGGGCTACACCTGAGACCCCCCGCTACCTCTGGGCCCGTTCCTAACCACTGTCCAGGCTGCATGTTATAAATAACTGGACTGCTGACCGGGGACCCGGACTCATCTCCATTCATAAAAATGACCCCCCCCCCCCCCCCTCAGGGCAGGGAGAGAGAGAGACACACACACACAGGTGATAATGGGGAAACAAGGTGGAGAACAGAGGAGAGAGGTAATATAGGGAGTGTGACGGCCTTTTTCAGAGAGCATGATTCAGCAGGAGCACCAAAAATAGAGCCATTATTAGCCAGCCAGTGGAGCAATAGGGAGTCATAACTCTCATACCCTATCTTGGCAGCGTCTGTATTACTCAGCATTTAGATCTCATCTGAATCCAGCAGAGCGGCTAACCTCGCTAACTCTTTCACTCCCCCCCCATGCCAACTCCCAGAGGCACGGAGCAAAGAAAGCTTTTATGATGTCGGCCATCTTAAATACTATAATCAACAAATTGCCCAGCGTTGTTAAATTGAATTGTCACATAAAAGTTTTAGCAGGAGATGCTGAAATCAGAAGTGATGTGCAATTTGTTAATTATTGGTTGTCCATCACCTTTAAAATAAGCTTGTGTATAACATTAAAAAAAAACCTTTAAAGACAAGAAGGTTGTACAATAGTGATTCAATCAAATCAATTAAAAATGAATAAAATAATCTGGATATACCCTATGAGTTAAAGAGTAACTAAACAGCAACCTACCCAGGGAGGCAACAATACAAATTCCAATTGATTTTTCCGATTGGCTGGAAATAATTAGCTGTTGTTGTGAGTTTATGCATATTGGTAAAATGTGTTAAAATAAATAAAATAGAGCAAAAAAAACATCTTGACATCTTGAGAAGGAACATGTAGGCCTACTTCTTGAAACTGAAAGGGAAAAGACAGCTTCAATACAGGACAGTTGCAGCAGTGCCAACTGCAACCTGTTCTGCTTTCTGTTATCTAGAACCCATCATGCTCTTACACATGGTCATATGTACAGACAAACACACACACGTCTCACACACACACACACACAGACACACACGCACACAGTCACACACACACACAAACCTGCAACTCCTGTGTATGGGAGAGAGGGAGACTGATTAACACAACACAAACATGTTGATTCGGGTAGTCTATCAGAGTTAAGCAGTGCTCCATCAGTTAGAATTGTATGCTAACACTTGGTTGGGGGGGCACGGAGGTGGAAGGAGCTACGGGGGTTGAGTGCCACAGACTATTAAGGGAATTTGTCTCTGATTTATCACTCTGGTTAAAAAAGGAGGTTTGTTTTGCAATTGTATGGAGGAAAGTGAGGAATGTGTGTGTGTGTGTGGGTGGGGGGGTGGATTGGGAACTCAATTATCAGCACTGCACCAACAAAGTTAAAAAAAAAAGCAAGAAGCTGAGAGTACATTTTGAAATAACACACTTGAGGATTCACACAAATCCCAGAGCACAGCATCCCACCACTGTCACATTAAAGACAAAGCTGCTTCACCAAGGTTGTAGGCTGTTTCCAAAACATTGTACCATCGCAGCTACAAGAATAGAGCTAAAACCGCTCAACTGCTTCTGTGCTGCATGGCTCAGGGCTGGCGAGGAGTTCATCGCTTGTCTGCAATACCCGCAAAAATGATGCCTTGGGTGTTTATATGCCACACACACACACACACAGTCTCTTACTCTCTTTGAGCAATGGCTGATGCAGCCCATGGCAGAAAGACTAGGGAATTCTGTCTGTATGTCACTGTGAGTGTGTGTGTGTGCTTGTGTTTGTGCATGTGCCATGTTCGTGACCTCCGTGTTGCAGGAGCCACAGACCCAGTCTCCGCCTGCCTGCTGCGGACAGACGACAGAGGCGTCCTGGTTCGAGACTCCCCCCCCCCAACCCTTACCAAGCACCAACCACTTAAAGTGTCCCGTCTGCTAGATGGATCATCAAGTAGACAGACACCAGCGAACATAAAGATAGACCCAGTGTGTGTGTGTGTGTGTGTGTGTGTGTGTTGTTAATTTGGAGTAATGCTATAGCCTTAGTTTTTAAGTTCTAATCATTGTTTTGTACATTATTTTTAATCCCTTATTTTATTGACATATATTTATAGATTTTTTATATTTTACTGTTATTTTTAGTCTTAAAAAAAAAAGTTTGTCTGTGTTGTTTAACTTTGTGAAGCACTTTGAGCCACATGTTTGTATGAAAGGTGCGATATAAATAAAGTTGAGTTGAGTTGTATACCAGAGTGACAAATGCAGACTTGTCACTCTGGAGAGTGCTATGGACGGATGTCAAGGAGGTGACTTGGTGGACGTCCTCTGTGTGGGCGTTGGGTTGGGTTGGGCTGAACCGTTTCACATGTCACTGCGTCTCTCTGTCACATCTCACAGCCTAATCCAGATACCTGCTGGATTAGCCCGGGGGTCTTACTGAATCGATAGTCGCTCATGCTTAAAGGCCAGAAGAAGCCACAAAGCGATAGATCAAGGACACGATGTTCAATATTAGTGGCCCTAATTCATAGGGCATGCAGAAGGGATAGTTTGTTGTTCCTTTGTCCAAAAAAGGCAGCTCTGCACATGCTAGCATAGTGACCTTTCATAAACCTAAACCAAAACTACTGCGTGGTTAAATCCACAATTATTGCCCTGGACTGTGTGTGTTTGCTTACACGAATACATGTGTGGGTGTAGTCGTTAGGCCTATACGTGTACACTTCATGAATGTTGCATGGGGTGCTTGTCTGGGTGAAGCCCAGCTCATTTACCTCCTTAGGTCTTTCACGTATGCTGTGCCAGAATTTACAACCCAGCACTGAAAACAAAAGGAGCGCTGTCACATTGAAGCGCAGAGGAGAGGCGAGAAGTGAGGATTACCTGAGTTCTGCTGGGAGGTGCCGTCGACGCTGCATGCTGAAGGTAGGCAGAACTTGATCCCTGGAAACAAGTTAGTGGGTTGGACATTCAGAAGAGAGGGGGCGCAGTCGGCCGCCCGGTACACATACACCCTGCGCACCCACGGTGCTACAGTACTAGTGAGGACTACGCCTCGAGTCCACACTATGTGTGCAAGCTATCGTCATCTCGTGTTTTAAGTGCAAAGGAGCATGCATGAGATGAAGAAATAGAGAGATGTATGAAGAGATAGAGATGGAGATATAAAGACATTGAGTGGTATGGACCTGGATAGTTTGAGAATGTTAATGATGTGGAAAAAAAATCAATGACATTGGATTACAAACAGTAATTTGTGTATTCAATATTATTATTTTTGCTGTATGACTATTATGTGCCATGTTCCTGAATTTCTCCATCTGGGATCAATAAAGTATTATTTTATCTTTTCTGTTACTATCTGGGTGGCCCCTTAGATGTCTGAAGCCAGGGTTAGGGTTGACTAACCAGCTTTGTCGTTAAAGGAGCTATATGTAACAATGACACCCAGCGTTTAAAATGGGTACTGCAGTCCAAATTCAGATATGGAGAGAGTTGTCTCCGCCCGCTCCCTCCTCCCCAGACTCGAAGCTCACACGTGTTGCCAGGTTGAGGACACTGAGCGAACACAAGCGCAATTTGAGCCGAGTGCAACATTATATGAGATGAGCGCAAGATTAATGCTAAAAAATTTACCCGTGTTTTAGCACAGTTGTGGTCATGGAGATTTTTCGAATGAAAAGGTTGGATAGAATCTATTAGAATCTCAGTTGATCCAGTTTGCTTGCTTCCATGGCTGCAGCACACTGTGTTTGTGTGCCAATTTGTTTCATATCTGACAACCCGGGGTACTCTGAGAATAGTGAACACACAGGCCAAAACAAAAACAAACCTTCTGACCCGGGATGGACATTTCAAAGGGGAACATACTGGCTGTAGCATTGTCATCGGAGAAGCCAGTATTTTGTATATCTCTGATGACCTATCATGACCATTTTATGATTTAGTACAGTATTTTTTTTTTACATATAGCACCTTTAACCAATGCAGGAGTCTATCCACAATTATATTTGTATTTCATTGTCATTGAGGTGAGAAATAAATTCTGCTGCTAGACTCCCCACTTGACAGACCGTAAAGAGAACGAGTTGTGAACTGAACACAGGCACAACTAACGGTACGGTTACGGTATGGCGTTGGCATATGAGCCTCTTGGCCAGCATGGCTAAACTTGCTTTGGGTCCCTTCAGGTAAACACTTTATTTGCTGTAGTGTAGCTAGGATTAACCAATGATTCCTGCTGCCAATATAACCCAGATAAAAACAAATGCCAATTGAAATGATAATTCAGGCAGATTTAGCTTTTTCAACAAAGAATTTTTGTTACAGTGATTTATTGGCGTATGTTTCCTCGGGACAATGGATACAAACCCCATTAAGTGAATATTTAGTTCAGGGATCCCATGTGTCTTCGGCTTATTTGTTTTCTTGTTTTGTTTTAACTTTTCATTGCTGGGAGCAGAACACAAGTAGTTCATCGTGTGTTGGTTTGAATGATCTGTGGGAGCCTGTTACCTGACATTGGAACACATTTTTGAAACATTTTTTTCCCGACACTATCAAAACAGAAACAATGGAAGGGAAGAAAATACTTACAATTAAGAAGATCATAAGTATGACAAAAATACAGAGTAGTCAATCATAAACATGCACCTTCAGACCACATCTATTAATTCTGACAAAATAGTCTTAGTCTGCAATATACATTTCCTTTCAGGCAGAGAACACAACGTTATGCACATTACCTCCCAGGTGCTTCACGTTCTCAGTCTTTGATTCCTGAGCACGAAGATGATGTTTATTGTAATAAACACAATATCCCCTCTCAAAAAATACTCAAAATATTTTTTCATGATTCATTATATTCACCAAGCAGAATGGTTGTGTGTCTTTGTGTGTGTGTGTGTGTGTGTGTGTGCGCGCGTATGTGTGTGCAATATAAGGATAATTTGTACAAGCTACATACTACACTATTTCTGAATTGGCCTTTCTTTGAGAGCCTCTGACATTAAAATGCACTAGAGACCAATTATACATGTTTCACCGAGCAAGAGGCATGTCTTAACTCATTCTTAGATTGTGCAAAGGCATCCGTCCCTGTTTCCTCATGAGTCCTCTCAGCTGCTCACTTGGTAAACAAAGTGTCCTTGGAATTTATAGTTATATGATAACTGCCAAGATTTAGTTTGCTCCATTCTGGAGTGCTTAAAGCAACACAAGTCAAGGAAAGTTTCATGGCCGGCGTGGAGATTGCCAAAACATAGCCATAAAAAATCCATCTATTCAGTAGCCAATCACAGAGCTCCAAAAGAGTCTCAGTAAAAGGAATAGTGCGGTGAAAGTGACCTGTGGTAAATCCACTTCCATCAATGTTGTGGGCCGTGTCTGAAAGAGGAACAGTTCACTAGTGTAAAAGAATAGTGCCGGAGGTACTATCTGGTTAGACAGCGACAACAGCTGCTTCAGAGCCGCTTCATATTATTTTTTTAGCATAATTACATTAATATTACAACATATTTGAGACCACTGATTGTCCATTTCAGTTTCTGTATAATGTGTAAAATATATGTACTGCAATTGAGGAAGTCATTTATCCTGTGGTGAGACTATTGTAGCATTGTGTATGGCGTTTTTGAGCTATAGCTATCATCGTCGTGTTTTAATATACTTGCGCTACATTTTGTCTGCTGAGAATGAGCTTTGCTTTTAGAGTGATAGTGACATGTAGGTGATTTCTGCACTGTTGTACTCATATCTCCCACTCCATGGTTCCACACTGGCGCTTCGATGGATCGATTTTGGCTCCCGGCCCCGCTTCTGCCACCTGTACCACAGGAACGCCTGCTCACACGAAGACCTCTCTGGGCTGCCAGGGGATTCTTCTGCCTCAAAGTCCTTGGATGGATCCATGCCTAGTGGTGTTTCTATTGTATCATCTGGCTCAACGGGTGGCAGGTCTATTGAGGGTACTTGTATATCTTCTGGATCAGACAGCATTGGATCTGAATCGAGTGGGTGTGCATTAGAGTCAGTAAGCGATGCAGGATGAATAGGTCCAGAGTCAAGATCCATTGACTCTTCTGGGTCAGGAAAGACTGGACTAGGAGGTGAGATTGTGACAATGACCTGTGGCAGTGGGTCTTTTTGGCGGCCATTAACAACCTGCATCATATGAGACAAGCTGCTCTCCATGGTTGGATCCAAAAATGCCAAATCAGATAATTCAGCAGAATCAAGGTAGGGCACATCTGTATCCACATTAGCTTGTGATGGACATGGGCTGGACATGGATTGGTAGAGGGGTGGGACAAAATCCACTGTTTCAAATGGTGAGTCAACACTGAGGTCCAGTGGATCTGGTTCAGGATCCATAAACACTGAATCGAGATCATCTTGGTCAAAGGAGGTCAACATCACCATGTCAAAGTGCACCAGATCAGCATGATATACAGGTGCAGTGTCCGTCGGTCCTGGAAGAGGAGGCCACTCTGGTTCTTGAGACTCAGGTTCAGCAGAGTTGGCCGTGTCTCGTTGATCATGCCCCATTTTGGAAGAACAACTTGTGTCTAAGGCCGGTGGCCCTGGAAGGGGCTCAGAGGCATGATCCAAAAAGGGGCTAATAGGATGTGCGTTTGGATCACTATCCGATGGACGTGTGGGAGAGTCAGGGTATTCGGATACCACAATGGTTGGGCACTGTTGGTCAGGCTGTACGATAATTGCAGTAGCAGTTGAATAATCCGGGGGAGATGTATAAGGGCAGACAGTCCCTAGATCAATGCTTTTAGAGGGAGATCCCATGATTGAGCCCAGTGGTTTTGAGTTTGTTTCTTTTGGGTCTGCAGGGTATGGGTCTTCTGAACCAGCATCTCGTAAACATTCAACTACTGTGTCTTGAACAACTGGTTCTAGCTCAAAAGTAATAGCATACTCTGAAGTTGATGTCACTTCATCTTCTGGTGGGTCATCTGGAGGTGAAACAGTAACTACAGGGACTGGGTATGGTAGGGTTGGTATTTCCTTCATATCGGGGGATTTTATCACTTGGGGTGTTACATCATCTAGCTCAGATGTTTTGGCCTCTGAATAGTCCACAATCACTCTGTCTATACAGGTTATCTCCGGAGCTATAATGGAGTCTTGTTTAACTGTTTTTGGCTCCTCTGAGATTTTAATAGCTGACCCTGTTGTACATGGTTGTGGGACATGAGTACTGACCATTTCAATGGTGACTGCATCTGATGAGCTCTCGTTTTGCACCTCTGACGAGGCCATAGAAGACAAGTCTACAGAAGACACTGGTTGGCTTAGTTTCACAGAGACTGGAAGTATTGAATCTAAAGAAAGAGGTATGGCACTTTCTACAAACATTGACTGTGGAGAGGCAAGAATGCTGGGGTCCATAGAGAGCTGTTTTGGCAGGTGTCTGCGAGATCCTGTATCCTTCTTTTGTTCGTCGTGCTCTTCTGGACAATTGACCGCAGCATCAGCAGTGCTTTGCCTGACTAGGACCTTGCTCCTGGCCTGGGTCCCAACAGACACTTTGGACACTTGGGGTCTCTTCTCTCGCGCTCCACCAATCTCTGCTCCGGAGGCTCTGAGCCCCCCACCTACTCCTGCCCCAGTTGCAGTTGACACCACACCACCTTGGGGGGACCACGTGTTGTAATGCTGGGTAAAAGTGTTGAAGTTGCTATTGAAAGCCCGAAGCTCTGTGCAAAGGTCTCTCCTGAGGTCAGCTAGTTCTCTGCGCATGGCCGAGACCTCCTCCTTCCACTGCATGCTGATGGCTGCTGCCAGGGTGGCCGACTCTTTGATACTGGCCTGGATAGCTTTTGGTGATGGCCGCTCTGGGACGCTAGATCTCGGAGATCTAAAGTAGATCGGTGAAACGGGTGGTCCAGAAACAGGTTTAGCTTCAGCCCCCATAAGTTCTGGTTGGTAAAGCCTGTCTCTTCTAATGGGACAGCCTAGATCATCATGTGCCAAAGGGAATGTGTCTGCCAAGTCCTCATGTGCACTGGCCCGGTCAGGTAAACAAGAGTCTTCCTGCACATAAGTTCTGTCTGGAAGACAAATATAAATATATTTCTGTAATATAGCCACAGGTGTGGGCAGCTGGAGAGAATGTGCTTTTCATTGCAACAAAGGCATGCAATTATTGCGTATCATTTGCGAGTCAAAATAAGAACCTCCTAAAATGAATCCGGAAACATGACATGTTTTACAATTAACGCCCTAAATGTGCATTTACATTTATGAATATACATTAATGAGATAAAGAACCATTTGTGATGATAAAATCGTGATACAATTTTTGACTTAACCACTATAGTTTGTTAGAAACCAACAATACTGAGAGCGCATTCCCATTTTGACTCATTTCTGATAATGTTTTACACTGCCTTCTCAATTTGTATTTATAGCATGCATAGTGAACATCTTTTCCTCGCACAAAGCGTAGTCCCCATATCACGTGGCTCATAACAGATAATTGACAACACTATGGGTAACTGAGGTATTGAAACAAATCATCTTGCACATGCCTTTTCAAGTTTGGTCTGGAATTAAACAAATGTCTACTTTGTGCAGTGAAAAGAGGCAAAGATGAGCAAAGTTTTCAACCATCTCCGCATTGCTCAGGAAGTACAGTATGAACCCTATTGAACATGACAGGTCCAGTTTGACCTATTGATCTGGCAAAAAGCACCCATGATAATAATAATAATCACATGCCAACCTTTGTGTCCTGAAAATGCAAACACAGTGTTTGGAGTTTATTGAGAAAGCAGTGTAAGGACAGCATCCTTTTCAAGACATCATCCTTCAGAAGCACATCTCCAGGTGACCACACCCCGACCCTCACTAAAAAATAGTCAAACTGTTGTCATTAGGGAATAGCAACATTAGGAAGCGGCGGAATCCATTTTTCAGTTCCGTTGCACACATTTTCAAAATGTCTTCTTTTCTTCACCTGTGAATCCACCTTTTTGGGCATAGTTGAAACCACCAGTACACCCAAGGGTCGTCACCAACAAATATGTGCTTTGTCAAGTAGCTATCGCTTATGAGCAGAAACCTTTATATGCAATATATAGGACTAATGTATACTGTTTATTCAGTTGCAGATACATTCAAACTTCACTTTATTCTACATCAATTTTAAACATTTCCAAAGACAATATTATGCACAAGATTTCCATGTATGTAAACATTACCCTGGGACCTTTGAAAGAGAAAATAATAAGTTAAAAGTACTTGGCAATTGGCATGGAAAGGTTTGTATATGTTTTGGTATTCATGTGATAGCATTATTTAAAAAAAATATATCCAATAGCCCTGCTCAGTCCAGTCAAGGTGTGAGTGCATTTAGACATGCCATCAGGTGGCAACTCCCTTTTCACAAACGGAATTTCACACAAAGTCCCTTTATATTTTTTCAATAGGGTTCATATCTTTACTTTCTGAGGAATCCAATGAGTGAGCAGACAAAGCAGCCAGGATACAGTCAGATGAACTGGCAAAATTAACAAGCTGGACCTACAGTTACCGGATGTCTATTATAAAAAAAAAAACCAATGGAAATATATATGGGTGGTTCCATGCAAAAAAAATTATAAATCAAGTTTGAATAAACATGTCTAGATCTTATCCATCCATTACCATTACAGGTAAGCATTTGATGACAAAACCATCTATGAACGTAATTTGTTTCCAGTTGAGTTCTTACCTGTTGTGGACCTGATGGTGGAGGTGACGGTGGAGGAGCCCATCGAAGGGATGCAGTCGTCGTCCTGGGAGTAGCCAGCCTGAATGGCCCGCAGATAACTGTGGCTCCTGGTCCGGAAGCAGCCTGGCAGGTCCAAGGCCTCCATGGCCTGGGACTCCACCTCACTGAACACCGATTCGCACACCGACTCAAATTGCCCATTGATCTCCGTCTCGCTCACCTGGGTAGGACGGCAGCGTCGTTCATGCGTCATTGTGGCTGTGGTTTTAGCGAGGATATCCATTTATTGACTTTCATTCAGGGATGTTCTATGTATTTCTAATACTTTTCACTTCATTTGGTAAAAAAATGAGAAAAAGATCTTGCCATAGATAGTCCCATCTCAGGGTTTGTTCTAACAGTCAATAAGAGAAAGAAGTAATTATTCGCTTTGTCAGATATGCCACACAGCCCAGAATACTATGCTAAATTAAATGATTGAACGATGAGACAAAAATGTAGCAGGGATCTAGGACATATTGGGGGAATACATACTGATTCGATCAAGGTTGTAGCTGCTCAGAAAGTTGCTTTTCAATCTATTCAATCTATTGTTTGATTAGCTATTAAATGCTCATGCATAACATTCTGAACATTGTCAATTATTTGATGATCCTTTCACCCTGTTCAATCTTGATAACAATTTTGTTTTGCCAGAAGACGTAGCTTCTCTGTTAGAATTAGACAGAAATTGGTAAAAGCTTTTTCAGATTCTTCTGAAAAAAATCTATACTCCCTCTTTTTCAGGGCAATAAAATAATTAATGTCAGCATTTCAAAGCTGTCGATTCATTAACAATGTCTTGCAACACAATATTTGTAAAATGCCAAAGTAATACATTCATATTTTAACTTGAATATGTTTTTTCAGGGTCTCTGCCGCAAACAGAAATGTTGGTAGGAGTATTCAGACTCACCTGGCTCACCTGGCTAACACAGCTAGCTTGGCTCAGAGTGCTAACGGCGCGCATATAGCTTTGGTTCCTGGAACGAAATTTGGGGGAGTTGTAGTTGGTAGAAGGATCCAGAACCAGGCCTGGATGCATGTCTCCTCTGGCCTGCAAGTGGTAGCTCTGACTGGACAGAGAGAGAGAGAGAGGAAAGAGAGACAGATAAAGAGAGCGGGGACATAGAGAAGTGGAAAATAAGGTTAAAGTGATATACTGTATATATATATATATATATATATATATAGCATGAATACATTTATGAACTCATAGGAACATGCATTTCCTCCAGGGGCCTCAGGTGTAGCGTGGGGGACAAAATCAGTTAGGTGCTATTCAATGCCCGGGGCTTCCCTTGCACTGGGCAGGCAGGACCAGGCAGATGATGACTTTGTAGTCTCCCAGGAGTGGGAGCCTCTCTCCCTCCACTAAGTCCTTGGTGCTATTGGTTCGCCGGCGTCCTCCCCCTCTCTGCATGGCACAATTCGATTTGCTATTGTGCTGAAACATCTAATCAATGCTTGGAAAATGAGGGGGGGATGCAAATAAGGGGGCTAGTTAGTGAGCAAGCACTTCAGAAATGAGCGCCCACGCGTCGGCCGGGGAAAGCAGAGGAAGCAAACAAATGTGCTTTCTCTGAAAAAAAAAAAGAC
>OMKN01031745.1:10832-22507 GCA_900302345.1 Melanonus zugmayeri | reverse complement strand
CAACAAAATCCCCCCCCCCCCCCATCTCTCTGAGGCTGGCTGTGGAGGTGTGGTATGGTATGTATGCTTGAGTGTGTGTCTATATGGTTAAACTTTAAATGTGTGTGCATGTGCATTTGAGTGTGTATGTGCATGCATGTGTGTGTGTATATTTGAGTGTGTTTGTGTATGTATGGGAGTGTGTATGTATGTTTTAATGTATGTGTGTATGTATCGGTTAGTGTGTGTATATGTTTCAGCGTATGTGTGTATATCAGTTTGTGTGTGTATATTTGAGTAGGTTTGTGTATGTTCAAGTGTGTTTGTGTATAGTGTGTATATATGTTTGTGAATGTGAGAGAGAAAATACAAGAAACAGTGACAGAGACAAACTCAAATGGTCTATGTGTGTATGAGAGAGAAAGTTAATCATCCAGTTTGGGCCTGTTCCCTTCCCTGTGTCTCTCTGGAGCCGCTCTGGAGAGCAGATGAATTATAGAGTTATTATTTAATAACAGGGAGCGTGGAGAGAACGTTAAACTTCCTCCATTTTTCCTGAACAATAGTGTCCAACAAACATGTGCGTTCGTCTGGTCTCGGGGTGTGTAGTAGAAGATTTAACAACCTGGGCTGAGACTATGCTGTTCACCTCCAACATTACAACGATGCGTCTGCTTTATGGCAGCACCTGATGAATGGTGCAAATAATGCTTCTTGTTTTCTGGTTCCTCAAATTAAATCCCAGTCAGACCACCCGTGGAGAACTTCTTAAAGTATTAAAGTTGGATGTGAATCTCCAAACTCTGTATGTAATGTAAAGCTCTAGCGCTCCTACATACCAAGCTCCTACACACCAAGCTCCTACACACCAAGCTCCTACACACCAAGCTCCTACACATGGACATTACAGGTGGAACGAATGGTTTTATGAAGGATTTCGCTGTCTCCTCAACTGTAATTTCCTACTTTATAGCACTGTTAACTTAATTGTCTACAGCATGAATGCGGTAAGATGGAAAGCGGAGGGGTTTGTACAGAGTTCACTACTGTGTGTAAACATAATGAGGGAAACTGTACTACTACTTTATTAATCCTGAGGGAAATTGTTTCTGTTACAATTGCTCTGCTCATGATAGAAAAATAATAAAAATAGAGAATAGAAAATAAAATCTAAGTGAAAATGTTCAGCATGGGTTAAGAGAGCGCAAACATTGGCAGTTTATATGATTGGCTGGGGTTAATGGCACTTTAATGAGAGGGCAAACCTGATTTGTTGTTGCTGACACAGCCTTAATGGGGAGCAAAGCTCATTGGCTGGTTTAACACAGCTTTAATGAGAGCCAATCTGATTGGCTGGGGTTACCACAGCCTTAACGAGAATAAACCTGATTGGCTAGGGTTAACACACCCTTAACAGGAGAGCAAAGTTGATTGGTTGGGGTTACCACAGCCTTAACGGGAGAGCCAACCTGATTGGCTGGGGTTAATGGGGTGCTAATGTGAATAGAAACAGTCAGGGCTTCTTGTCTGGCAGCTGAGAGGACCAGAACAACAAGGGCCTTATAGTGAGCCAGTGTCCCCACACAACCCGGGCTTCCCCACAGTAAAACCCCCACAGCTTCTTAGCTCCAAACTACCTGCTGTTCCCCCTGCCCCAACCCTCTACTGCCTATAACCTAGAAACACAACAAGTCGTTATTAGGAAGGAAAAGCCAAGAGTATGGAAATAATTACCTCAAAAAAAGGAGAAAATACACTATAAAGATGCAGGCTGTGTAGTGTATGGGTTGGTTCCTAACCCATATTTGTATTTTATTTTTTTAATAGAAATGGGTTGGATCTGATAGCATGCTGGTGGATTTGGGCTGGCGGATCATGGACTGTGAATGAGGTCATTGTGGGAAATGGTTAGTGAGGATGGATCATTAGTTACACATACACATTGTTGAGGATTGATTCAAATCACGGTGCAGTTTCGAAGTCCTTTGTTTCAAATAGGCCACGGAGTCAAGACGTATCGTTCAATCCTTTATTCTCGGGCTCACGCAGGATACCCCAACAACCAATGCAGTCCTTAGGATGCGTTTCACGGGCTTGCGCAGGATAACTCTGACCTTCACGGGCTTCCGCAGGACAACTAACTCCTTCCGAGGCTCCTGCAGGATAACCCTCCTTTCATGAGCTCCCGCAGGATAACAGGACTGTTTAATTTCACACATACAACGGTATATCAAAATGCATGCCAAGGGTGAGACTATCAAGGTCCTTCAATCATTACCTGTACTCTAGTTAATTCAAATCAAAAGGTGCAAACCCTGTATTTCCAATTGGGCTATCATTATCAGAACAAACCACTGCCTACACCCTGTCTGGATTGAATCAACTAGTGGGATGTGATACCTGGGTGTGATTGGCCCTCACACCAGTTGGTCTGTGGAGGATCTATTATTGGATTGCAACACAAAAGAAGGGCCATTTGGCCCCAACTCCATCTCAATTGCTCCCTGATTAAATTATTCAAGAACAGTGGGGGGGTTGGAGACAGTCTGGCAGGGCAAGGAACAGAGAACAGGATGAAGGTGAACTCATATCAATTTGTATCAAGGATTAATATTTTCTTCATTCCTCCGTTTGAGACTTACAAGTCTCATAAATCACCATTCAAAATATCGTTAATAGAAAGCACCCACCCTATATATATATAAATGTAAACTCAAACCAAAATATGAATACTTATGAAACCATATTCATTTGTTTCAAGGATTAAGATTTTCTTCTACGACATCTTTAGGGTAAAATAAGAATCTATCGCATATTCTTTCCTATTGATAACTTTTACACATGTACATTAAATTCCCACGGAAAATTTTCCTTTATCCAGATCGTCGATTCATCATGAAACCATAACTGGGAGAAGAAGAAAAAATGTGTCATTTTGAGTCGTTGGTTGGCGTAATGTGTCATGGAAGAGGAAGAAAGATCGTAATGAAGGGAAAACTGCACTGCTCTGCTTTCATGCACTGGGGCTTTGGACAACCAAAATATCAACTCCACTGTCCAACCAAGTCACCTCTAATGAGGCAGCACATTCATAAAAAGCTAATACGGCCATTAGTCTGAAAACATTGTGGTGCTCTGGTCTTCTGGGATTGTATTAATGAGTGTCCATTTATCCTAAAATATCCAGACCCGACCGGACCGCTGCAACCCTGGGGGAGACCGGACCCCAGACTCAATGTACTTTGGTCAGGGTCTCTTTTTTCTTTTCTTCTAGTTAGCTAATAATTTCCGAGCCGTTCTTGACGTTGCCCCTCACAATTGTTTTTATTTAGCATTTATTTAGTCAGACTGACCTCTGTGGTTGTGAATCAGGGTTGTGTGATCGCTGTATTTCTGGCAGGGCTTCCTGTGAAAATACACAGCGCAGGACTTTTTCCTGTGCTTCCCCTTGTCTCTGCTCGGGGGAAAAGCCAAACAGAACAGAACCGGACCCCTCTCCCCGCTGACCTGAGTCCACATGCGGGACCTGCTGCTATTCCACCCTGGGCCGGCGTCTGCGGGTGTGTGGTCCTGAAACACGCTCCTGCCTCCCTCCTCTCCATGACACACCAGCCAATGGCGTTGGAGTATTTTGGGTCACGTGATGCGATGCCGGGGTCCTTGACAGACAAAGCAGACCCTGCCAAGGAGAAGTAAAACCAAGGTCAACAAACAGCGATGGTCGGGCCGGAGGAAGGCAAAATAATCACGACTAGGCCCACATGCCGGCCGCGGTGTCGGCCTATCAGATAATCCCCGGCAGCCGCTGAGGAAATTGATTGGCTAAGAAAAGCAGGTCGTCGGTTGGTAAAGTATTTTGGCGGAGGTTTATCTGGGAGCCGTCTATAATCAGACATTATGATAATTTGATCAATATGTTCTCAATCATCACTGTGAAACTGGACACCGAGCGCCCTGGCGTGAGCCCTGCAGGCGCGAGACAACAAAGAGCGATCCTTGTCTTCTACAAACAGGAGACGCACCGACTGACCAATCACACGAGCCCGTCCCCCTCAAATCTCTCTTAGACACGCGTATCAGCACCTTGAAACAGCAAGAAGAAATCTCTCTTATATAAGTTAGGCTTCTAATTCTGATGGCACGCGTTAGTCTCTGGTATGAATGGAGTCACTCATGTCCATTAAAAACGTAACATTGTTCTTTTTTGAAGGGTTTTCAACGCCAACGGTTGCCACAGGATTTGGACTGAGAAAACCTTTTGGGATATGCGTCTCATTTCTGCAGATAGTTTAGGGCGCATGTGGTTGGGGGCCACTGAGTTCCCCCTTGGATGTGTGGAACCAAACATGCGCTACGATCCGACTTCGCTGCCATTCGCAGGAATCCAATGCTCTGCGGTTTTTATGAAGACACTCGAAGACAATAGATCGTTAAATTAAACGCGAGCGTGGCGGGTATCAAATCTGGCCAAAAAGTGAAGTCATGATTGCATGCACGGCCTCCCGGCGTGTGTCCTGATATGATTTCTGTCCACAAGACTCAACCACCTTTCACCACCTTTTTACTGTTGCACTGTCTCCAAGGCAACAGTGACCTCTGATCTCTCCAGGAAGAGGGTTTAGGATGAGCTACGGCTGCAGTAACTGAGCGGGTCCACGTCGGTGCGGTTCAGCCTTGAACAAACACCTCGGGGTCTGTGGACCGAGACGCTAGTGAGGTTAACGGCGCCCCGATCCCTCGTCTCAGGTGCTTTCGGGTTTATCGGCCCCCTCCCCCCACTGGGGTCATCAGAGGTCACTCCTCTGGGGTCACCGGAGGTCAAATCCACATGGAACCTTCACAGGGGAAGTTGGTGTTACGCGCTGTGCTGAGCACATATTCACCCCCCTCTCCTCTCTTTAGAAAATATTTAAGGTTCCCAAGACAGCGTTTAGTAGAGGAATATATCTTGTGTGTGTGTATTTTACTTTATACTATTTCGTCATTTAGCAGTCGATTTTAACCAAATCAACTTAAAATGAATTCAGATACATGTAATTAGGGGTAGGGGTTAGGGCATCTCTATATACAGTATACAGGGGTTGAACCCAGAACCTTTTGGCTGGGAGTCGAACGCCCTAACCACTTGACTATCCCCTACTATTTCATTCATTTCTAAGTTTGTTTGAGATGATAATTTCTCATTCTTGCATGTGTTCCTGTCTATTCACTTGTAATAATCATTACCATTAAGAGATGCTGTACACACAGCTAATAAATATCTGGTCCCAGGAGGCTAGTATTAGTGAATAGCGGAATCATATAAAATGCTGCCATCAGTGTTAGCCTAGCGACGGTTGTCATTTCTTGCACAATGTTGTTGTGTCATTTCTCGCACAATGAGATGCAGGATTCAGGAGGATTTCGGTGGGAAACGAATGATAGCGTAATAAAAATCCTGGAGGTTTCACAGCTTATCCGGAGTCGGAGTGTCCAGTGAGGATGAAACCCAGCTGCTCCAACACAGGAAAACAGAGGCTAGTGCTAATCGAGCTAACATCATGGGGATATACCAACACACATTTTAACAGTGAAATGTACTGATCTACTGGGTGGAAACCCTGCTGGGGTGCCCTTTAGCAAAAAAACAACCTTCCTTGTTTCCTCATTTTCACTGGACTGATGTTGATGATGTCATGTTTGTGTTTCCTTTGGTGATTTGGGAGAGAGAGAGCGAGAGAGAGAGCATATATAGAGAGAGTAATGAAGAGGCAATAAGAGAGTGAGAAATAAAAAAAGACAGACATAGAGACAGATTCACTTTTAGAGAGAGGGAGTTTGTATTCCGCTGGCCAGAAGCTGAGCAGAGATATCAGAGAATGATACGGTTAATTATCTCATTCACACATGGGCCCCATCACTATCACCTCACCATGACTGTGTGTGTGTGTGTCTCCATGTGCACATTCATCTCACTTTGAACCCTAAGCACTTAGGCTTAATGAAAAGCCTGCTTTTCAGAGACTGTATGTGTGTGTGTGTGGGGGGGGAGTGTATGTTTGTGTGAGTGCATGTGCATGGGTGTTAATGTATGCATGAATGTAAATTAGTGTGTGTGCATGTGTAAATGTGTGTGCGTGGATGTATGCATGTGTGTGTGTGTGTGTGTGTGTGTGTGTGTGTGTGTGTGTGCATGTGTGGCTCTTTGCTGCATCTGTGTGTACAGATGTTTGGTGGTCTCCAGATATCTCCAAGAGGAGAAAGATCTGGAGAAGATCTGGAGCTTCATCAGGTTTGGGACACAGCCAAACGTTAGGAGGAGAGGAAATCACTCAAAATGTACAAATGCCGTCATTCACTGGGTCAAAGGTACAGATCGCTGCACCTTAACACAGCATTCACTTCATCAAGAGGGTGAAGTCAATTTGTGTAGTAATGTCCTTGAATAGATGTTCAAGGTAGTTTTCATTCTTTCTTTTTTTGTGCTGTTGTTAATCACTGTTGTTTCTTTGAAAATATTTGCAAAAAATGTGCTATATTTGTTTCAAGTGAGACGGCCAGGGTAAAAATTAACAGACAACAGACATCAGGAAATATTCCATGTTTCTGTGAACGGAATACCAACATGCTCAAATATCACACGTTCCAGAATCGCATGGCAGCGCCCCACTGTTAGCATTAACGCTAATAGCTAGCTCAAGACAAATATCTGCCCACACAGAACTAACTAGCAATCACCAGGATTAAGGCCCGGGCTACCAGTTGTGTGAGCTCGTTTCCACACGTCTACTCTAAAAATATCTAAAACCACCACTGCCAATTCACCACCCCAAAATGTCTGATTACACCTCAGTAAGCAACCTTTAAAATAAAGAAATAAATGAAGTTGTTTAGGAAAACCACTCTCTGATAGCAGATGGCTAGCAGAGGTCACAGCTTTGGCGAAGGATTTATTTGGATTGGATGGATTCCCTTGTTATCTTCTCATCTCTCCATTCTCTCTCAGTGCTGCCTAGAAAGTCTGCCCCCTCCCCTCTCTCTTTATTTCCCTCTTTCTATTTTTTTTTTTTTTACAGAAGATAAAGCATCAAACTCACCTTTTCAGTTGAATATAAATGTCAACATCTATGGGAAAAAACATGAAATATGTCCTTTCCAGTCGTTGAAAATGCTATGCTGGAATGATGAGGTTTGGTTCATAGGCTTCCAAATGCTTCCAGAAACCATCAAGCAGGTTGGAAAGTACTTTAATACAATAACAAGTACTACTTTCTGAAGGTATTTTTGCTTTTACTGGAGTGTAGAATATCAGTACTTTCTCCACTACAGCCATAATGTCAGATCTAGGATTCAATAGATCCAAAATATAATAAAACATTTTTAATGCATTTTTCTGATATTTAGCATGTGTTGTGTTGTCAGTGGATCTAGAGCCAGATGTAGGCTGACATGCTATTGATTGTGGAGTTACAAGCAGACGCTGGACGGGATGGGAATTTTTCCGGAAAGATAAAAACCCAAAGGGAACATCTCTGCTTCCACGTATGAAAACACAAGCTCCCAGAGTATCCCAGTAATCTCCTTCCTGCCCACAGGTGAACCTTGGGGGCCAGCCAACAGGAACAAGGATGTTTTATGGTATCAACATTTAGAGAAGATCTTCCATTTCCATAAATACAAACCGTCAGGAGTGGGAGAATCCTGGAGAGGAACCAGGCAGGCTGAACGTGTGGACTGATTGTTGAAAGCCCCTTGCGACCGCAATCACAGGGATACGCTAAAGCTGGAGCTCAAACTAGCAAATAGGCCGGAGGAGAAACAAAACAAAAAGCTACCTCTGGATGTGTATCATGAAAGCTGTTGGTTTTCCCACACAGTTCCAAACATAACCAAGCAGCTGGTTTTACGTGTGTTAGTCGTGTTAGCTTCAGAACCGACCCGGTGTGACCCATTGGAGTGCTATCAGGGTAAACACAGGTGTTAGCCTGTAGCATTGATGATCACTCTGTTCCATTCAGGTGTGCCAGAACCACAGTACGTTAATCTTATTCATCTGTGCCCTCCACTTTAATACCCTTACTGTGTGACGTTAAGATCAAGAGAATTAACAGATTCAACGCCGAAACGGCCCATTCGTTTCCGCTACAGTCGATGTAAAGATGTACTCTTCCCCATCTAATGCCTCCCACAGATCAGAGGTTTCACCACACCGTGTTCTGACCCGCCGCCAAGCAATGGATCATCACTCATCCCCAGCGGCGAGCGATGTGCCGTGTACTGGAGAAACAGGAGGAGAAAACAGCGTGCGATTGCTGCAAGTCTCAGATCCACTTGTGGGGGCGTTGGGGGAGATACGCTGTCCTTTGGAAAAATAAAAAAATAAAAACCGCTTTCCCGCCACTTGGCCGGCGCCAATGATGGCCTTTACTCATCCGCCAGAGCTAATCCCGTATCCGTCCAGATCCGCCTGGGTGTGATTTGGCGTCTGTTCACTGTTGGGTCCTCCGCCAGGACGTAACGGCTAAGAATCAGAGTAACTGTAAGAGAGCTCGGAGTGCAATCCCTCAACTGCCACATCCATCGCTACAATTAAACAGTTATCTGGAGGGAAACCAGGAGGTGACATCACAGGGTCCACGTATCCAGTGTGTGTGGGGCTGGCTGAAAGCAGCGATGTGAAACTACCTTATAAATGTCACACGCACCGTTCACACTAAGGGGATTTAAGCAGCTTTGCCTCGCCTGACGTGCAGTTGAATTTTATTATTCAGAAACGTTGGTTAACAAAGCCAAACCAGGTTGTATGCAGATGGTTACAGATGTTAATAGACCTGCGATTAAAAAAGGGGAAAATGGAATGTTCTGCTTTTGGACACCGTATCAGTTTGACTCCCAGCCAAAAGGCTCTTGATTCAAAACCCTCTTCTCTCCTTCTCTCCTTCTCTCCTGTAAGCATCCTTCATGGCTGTAGCTATCTCCATAACCAGACCATCTTCATGTTCACCACCTTAGATCCTCTGCCCTTTTCTTCCTCATTGCTCTTCAGAGGAAGTGTTGTCTAGTGGTTAGGGTGTCCGACTCCCAGACGAAATGTGCCGGGTTTGGTAATAATATATAATATATATTATAAATAATAATTTGACATAATAATTCCATATTACAGCAGCTAGATGTTCCAGGTGAAGAACCTCACGGAGGTCTTGGAGAACATAAACACCAGGTCCTGGACCCTCACCAACCAGCTCTTGGGCCACGGCACCTCGTCCTATGCCATTGGCCAGTTCTGCTTCCAGAAGGGAAACCGGGCCATTGCAAGGCAAGTGGGCAATGAAAACTCAATTAGGACCTCACACCTCTGCTTGCTCCAACGAGAAGTGATCCAGGTCTTCACTTTCCCGCTTTTTTCCATCGACTCTACTCTACTCTAATGTTTAGTGTCTGGATGGAGTCGCAGTATTCCATATCTAATTATCTCAATCAACGCTGGCGTACCATGTTTTCGCTGGTCGGTTGCGCCTGTGGTTTTTCTGGGGTTTTCGTTTGGGCTCATTTTTAAATTGTGGGGTGTCTTTGATGGGTTTTGAAACTGAGAAATATCAGCGCATGTAATAAATCTCTTGGTGGCTATGGACAGAGAAGTAGTGTGTTTGGTGTTAAGACAGTTCTAACTGCTTTAACCGAAAGAAAATGTCAAAGTTGGCAAAGCTCTATTTTCGTTAAATTAAGTGTTGTTTCAGAACGCTGCGCTGCCTTTTTGTTGAAGCGCTGTGCCTTTTTACTATTGCAAAACAACCATGGAACCCTCTACATCTAAACCTACAATAACTAGAGTTGTAGAGTTGAGTTGAGTAGAGTTTTCTAGAGTTTACATTTTTTCAACTCGGGGACTCCACTGCACTTACGGCAGAAAAAATCAAGCGAACACAAAAGCAGTGAGCAAAACACTTGGTTCCCATTGATAACATTACAAAACAGCCCCCCAGCTGTTAAAATGTGATCGAGGCCTTAGGCATCCTTGAGCAAGACCCCTAACCTTTATCTCCTCATTAATAACCCGCATCTACAAATTCAATCCAATGTCGCTAGGGATTAAAGTCTACTAAATTGTTTAAAGATTATTATTAGAAATGTAGTTTTAAAGTAGTAGGTTTTCGCAAAAGTGTAGAAATAAAGAAAGAGTACTGTATTGTAGCCATTGTAATGAGTTACTCTACAGCTGGGTCTCATGCACTGTGTGTGACCCTCAATGCTGCGGTCTGTCATCTGTTTAAAAGGCCCAGCTGAGAGCTTCGATATCAGCCTACCTCCCAAGTGTTGCTGGGTTCTGCAAGCAATTAACAACAATTCTCTCCCCCCGCCGATGTGATGGAAGCCATATTTGTTTAATATATTTCTTCTTCTCCTCCTCCTTCCTGCTATTATTTACTATTTAGACATTTAGCTGACGCTTTTATCCAAAATGACATACAATGAATTCAGATACATGTCATTAAGGAGCAGGTAGGGGTTAGGGGTCATCTTGCTCAAGGATGCCTACAGGTAGACTGCGGAAATTGGGGATCGAACCCAGAACCCTTTGACTGGGAGCCAAAGACCCCTAACCACTAGACCACTCTTCCTCTGGGAGGAAGGAGGAAGAAGACAAGAGGATCTAGGGTTGGAGATAGTTACAGCCATGGCCATGACTCACTCACCATGAAAGATGTTTTATGGCATTCTATGAATGTGGCAACACAATGACATCACAGATGGTTTCCCAAAATAAACAAGGGACCATAATTAGTGTTGGGTCAGGAGCGAAGAGGAACCAGCCGGCTCTACGGTGGTGACGTCAGCATCTCATCAGCACACAGTGGGCAGATTCAACCCTTTCTGTTTCTCTTAATGGTTACCAGAAACTTACCGTTGTTAACTCTGATTTCAATCACAACATATGGTAGACTTATGGCTTACACAGATAGACAGATAGTCACAGATAGTTACATTAGTTGCATAAATAACTAATACAGTTTTTCACATTCTCTGACCAATATGCCCTTTGCTGAGCTGTGGAAGAATGCCACAGCTGAATGAATTATATCTACCGAGGATAATCAAATTCTGATCATAATATAATAACTAAAACAGTATTCTTAATAATATTTAATCACGTATTTGATTTGATGATGATGATTTTTTTATTCCAGAAAATATCTGCAGAAAAACAAAGCATATTTTTTGCATAACAGTAAATCCACCATCCATCAAGGCTGTGGATACCTGGATATCAGACAAGGATAATAAGGGACAATTTAAGGAGAAAAGGCATGAAATTGAACATACTTTGCTTTACAACGATGCCTTAAGTTGATCACCACACTGGAAGCCAAACATTACGTCCAACTTTAGTTTTAACGATTGCCTTGCTCCCTGGATCAAAAACTGACACGTGATTTCCTACTCCAACCAATCACGGGCTCCAGCTTCCAGCTAGCCCCGCCCCCCTCCTACCAAGGTCTCGTTGGAGGCCTGCTAATACAATCAGCAAGTGAGGCAGCCTGGACATAAAACATAACGGGAGGAAAGAAGCGGGAAGAGTTATAGAGCCGGGATGAATAGTTTCCCTTTGAGTTTGGTTCCGTTCTGTCCAATTTATGGCCTTCAGCTCACTCCTGGGCCGAGCTCTCTCCCTGTGTTTCTGTGCTTGGCACTGCTTCGGGTAGAGATGGTTTGCAGAG
>OMKN01031745.1:0-10788 GCA_900302345.1 Melanonus zugmayeri | reverse complement strand
CGCTGCTTTCCTGCCACTACTGAACGTTGTCAGGAAACGTCCTTACTTCAGATGGATGGCGGTTTAAAAGAACAAGCCACCCGGCCCAAGAGATTTGGAGAGTAGCTCAACTCAGTTATACTTCACTCGGGTAGCACAACAGACCCTGAACCTTGACCCCTAGGGGATAATTAACGCCTGACATTAATCTGCTACATCCGCCTGTGTCTGTAGCACACAGTGATGGAAGAGACAAACGTGAAATACAACATGACAAAAGCATGTCGCTGCCTCCCTACGCTGCGACAAACCTTCTCTCCTGACACTTTCATGAAAGCTGGTGTAGTTGTTTAACAAAATGCCAACCACTCTGTTACAGCAGAGATATTCATCCTGAAAGAGCACAAACATTGGCTGGTGTCAGTTGTCCTACTTGCACCGAGGTGGCGGTGACTAAGCACTGGAAACTTACTCTGGTCTTCATTGCTTCGTTCCCCTTCCAGGGAAATACACAATTGTTTTTGTTGGGAGGAATTTCAGTTTCAGACACCGATGAAGCTCGGTTTAAGCACCGACCACATCTGTGATTAAACATGTAGTGTAAACATGTGATGTGATGTTTGTTCTCCTGAGGTGCTCCTCGACTCCATTCCTCAGCAGCACATGTTCCAGAACCCTCACTAGAGATGATTAGCATAGACGCTGGATGACATCATGGCAACACAAGGTGGCCGCTTAGAAATGTTTCTCTCTCTGGTTCCAATCTAGGAGAACACATTCTTCTCCCATCCAGTCACGCGACCAGGAGGAAGGGAGACGTTGGCAGCACCTGGTTTGGTAGCATTTTTCTACAACACTTCCATGTTCCTTTTTATGGCAGCGGGGGGCTTCGGATGCACCTGTATCCTCCAACCTTTTAATTCACACACTAACACGATCGCAATGGAACATTATTTAAAGCTGTAAATAAAGCTGCAGTTTTAACTGTTGCTAACCGTAGACAGCTGCTAACATGAACTAAGCTTTAATTGTGAAGCATTAACTCTTTATTTAGACCATAGGGTGTACCAGGTAGGATTAACTCACTTTATTTAGACCATAGGGTGTACCAGGTAGGATTAACTCACTTTATTTAGACCATAGGGTGCATCAGGTAGGATTAACTCACTTTATTTAGACCATAGGGTGCATCAGGTAGGATTAACTCACTTTATTTAGACCATAGGGTGCATCAGGTAGGATTAACTCACTTTATTTAGACCATAGGGTGCATCAGGTAGGATTAACTCACTTTATTTAGACCATAGGGTGTACCAGGTAGGATTAACTCACTTTATTTAGACCATAGGGTGTACCAGGTAGGATTAACTCACTTTATTTAGACCATATGGTGTCCCAGGTAGGATTAACTCACTTTATTTAGACCATAGGGTGTAACAGGTAGGGTTAACTCACTTTATTTAGACCATGTGTGCCAGGTAGGATTACTGTAACTCACGTTACAGTATTTAGACCATAGGTCTTAACTAAGTCGTTATGGACCATTCATATATGTTTTACCATGATGTAAACAAAAAAGTTTCCCACGATAGACAAATAGTTGTGTAACAGGGTGGATTCAAAATAATAAACAATGAGGAAAATAGCATTAGTAAGTACCCATTGTGAACTAAAGTCTTCCTCTGTTTTCTTCCTAACAAGTGAATGGGATAATTGACCGGAATCCGCCATTGGTTGAGCCGGCAGCTTGTTCATCTTTAAATGGAAGCAGGCTCACAAACCCAGAGAACCAGGTCGGTTCTCTGGGTTTGTGAGGACAGCACAGGTTGGAGGTGTGCCATCCGCTTGTGGTAACGTTTCCCCTAAATTGCTGATTGTGTAGATCTAACATTTACCAAGTCAAGTACGTTTTAAATAAATATTTAGCTTGTTTGCAGGATCATACCACATGAGTGTGCACACTCCCCTCTCCTTACTGCCCTGAAGTGTCTGGGCCCAGCAACACATGTCAGAGTATTATAACATTACTACCTGACAAAACGTTTTAAATGTGATTGTTTGTTGAGATTGGGTTCCTGTTAACGGTGTTGGGGGTACTCTATTCCATCTGCTTGTTTAAATGCGTTTTTGTGTTTCATGTGTTGTGAAACTTTGAAATAAAAAAATCTTTTTGATTCCACCGCTGCCTGTTTGTACATGTAAGCTCGTAGTGCCTAGCTTATTTACCGCTTGTTGTACCACAGCAGTACCGTTTCTTTATCTAGCCTAGTACCCTGGTCATACCTTGTGCTGTACCATGGTTGTACCCGAATACCATGGTTTTGGTATCATCTTTGCTGGTTAAAAGCCCTAGTGTAGCGTTGCTAGAGGCTAGCTCTTCTTCTAAGCTGCATTAAAAGCCCTGTTGTAGCGTTGCTGCTAGCGGCTAGCTCTGCTTTGGTGGTTAAAAGCCTGGTGTAGCATTGCTAGCAGCTCTGTTTCTTGGCTGGTTAGCGATGCTAGCTCCGCTACTTCGCTGGTTAAAAGCCATTGTGAAGTATTATCTCTGTAGCTAGCTCTTCACTGGTTAAAAGCCCTGGTGTAGCATAGCTAGCTCTGCTACTTCGCTGGTCAAAAGCCATCGTAAAGTATTAGCTTTGTAACTAGCTCTTCACTGGTTAAAAGCCCTGGTGTAGCATTGCTAGCGGCTAGCTCTGCTTCACATCAGAGAGGACTGGGCCGTCTGTCCTTCATCACTGGGCCACTCTCCTGGCTGTCACTCCTGGCCAGATGTTGAGCTTCACTCCATCACTTGCTGAGGCTGGCCCCTGGATGCTGGACTCTGTAGCTCATACCCTGATTCAGCTGGAGGGCTGACACATACACCAAACGTGCACCACACACACACACACACACACACGCACACACACACACACACACACACACACACACACACACACACACACACAGCTAGATAGACGGAGCTTGGTTCTCTGGGCAACCTGGCTGGAGGCTGTGTAGTGTCTAAGGTGAGGAGATGGAGGTTATTCTGAGGGGCTACGGAGCGTATCCTGGGTCTGGTTACTTGCTGGTTCCACCTCACCAGAGAACCGCTCCATGCCTGTAGGACCGAGCTGCTTTCCATCTATCGATATGTTCTAAGACAGCGAGGGACTTTGCACTGTAGGCTACTGTTCCATTTCAATTCTGGTCTTTCAATATTTGTTGTGGCTTCATGAACAGTTTAATTACGAATGCCAATTGGTCTGGGATCAATATATTATAAATCAGAGACTAGTCACGTTATATTTTGTATTACCTGATTGTCGTTTCAAAATACTGATATAATAGAAGTAAAAGTATCACTCCTTTGCACACAACAGGCTCAGTATATTAATCTAGAAATTAGGGGATTTGGATCCAAATCGGTTTAAGCATTACCAACTCTTCACAGTAATGACTGACATCTAAACTCTAAACTAAAGTAGAGCGCCAAATCCCCCAGCCCTGAACCGTCACCCCCTCGTAATGAGCCGTTAGCCTTTAGCTCTTGGTTGCTACGTCATGATGATGTCACAGGCTCTGGATGCTGCTGCAGATTCCCTGTCAGGGCGCGGACGGACAGCATCTGTTAGCGCCGCTAATCACTGAACAGGATGAGGGACACTAGCGACCTCTTGCAGTTAGCTAGAGGTCACCGCTAACCACTATTTACTATTTAGTCATTTAGCGGACACTTTTATCCAAAGCAACTTACAGTGAATATATATATTGTCATTAAGGAGAAGGTACGTGACGTCTTGCTCACGGACGCAGGTAGGCCACGCGCATTGGGCATCCAACCAGAAACTTTCGGCTAGGAGTCAAACACCGTAGCCCCTAGATAATGCTAGACAAAGCTAGAGATTTGCAGCTAACAGGCTAACTAGAGGTCACTGCTAACCAGCTAGCTAGAGGTCACAGCTAACAGGCTAGCTAGAGGTTACAGCTAACAGGCTAGCTACAGGTCACCGCTAACATAAAGTGATTTCTGAAATGAAAAACGGGGACTTTTGTAGTTTGGCAACAAAATATCTGATTTATCTGAAATGAAAAAAAAGGGACATATTTACTTGCCTTTTCATATCATGGTAAATGTAGTACAATATTGGGCAGTACATGCCCAATGGTTTACTATGTGTTACGCTTTGTTAAATCAGCTAAAAACAAGCCAAGGTAGTCTACTTGAATAAGGAATGTTTCTATATTGTATTGATAGCCCATTGTTTATGATCGGTCATGCCTGCGTATGGTATGAAGTCAATAGATACATCCGTCACGGCCTATCAGACACGAGACTAATTACCAACTGGCTCAAATATCACAAGCAAGCACAAAATATTAATATATTTTTAGAATCATTTTCGTGCATGTCTGGTCACCCTACGTGGGAGATACATTAAAGGTTGTGGTATGTGTGTGTGTGTGTGTGTGTGTGTGTGTGCAGGGGGTCATGGCGTTGTGCTAAATGGTATTCCGTGTCTCCCCAGGGCCAAACACTGGAACCGCTCCCAGTTAGCGGTGTGTTTATATAAAGACAAATAAGACAAAGATGTAGAGAGAGATCTGTTTATGTGTATATATTTGTTTTTATTTTTTTCGTTTGACTGTGTGTGTGTTTGTGTATTTGCTTGTGTGTTTTTGTAGGTTTGAGTGTATGCGTTTGTGAGTATATTTTTTGTGTATTTGTGTATTTGCTTGTGTGTGCTTTTGTGAGTTTAAGCATTGCAGGTGTAAGTTTGTGTGCTTATAGGTGCTTATATTTGCTTATACAGTAGGTGTGTGTGTGTGTGTGGGTCTGAGCATGTTTGTGTCTGTGAGAATGCTTGTTTGTCAGATGCACACATGCGAGCATGTGTGATGTGTGTTAGGATTTCTGTGTGTGAGTGAGCACTAGTGTGTGTTCCCATATGTGTCCCCTGGGTGTGTATGGACCCACCTCCCCACTCTTAGAAGTCTAGAACAGAACCCTAGCATGAACCTGGTTCTGCCGTGTCCTGAGGGGTCTCGGGGGGCCGTTGGCGGCCAGGGAGCTGCTCCCAGTCCAGACGCAACCGCTGAAGCCAACATCTCCAGAAAGCTGCTGGCCGGCACTCTTGTTTCTCCTTAAAGTTGCTCAGGAACAGTAACCTCCTCATTGTTACCCCAGAGGAGAGCTCTATTGAACATTATTGTAAACGTCATGTAAAATATGAATTATGGATGGGAATTTTTTCTCTGTGTTTTGCTTGATGGCCATACAGATAGACTTAAAAATGGAAAGCGATGAGGTCAAAGCGCCATGGCGCCGCTCATTCATAAAACATAAAACTTGTTTGCCGTCATTATCGAGTGGCCTGTGTGGAAAGTGCTTCTCCAGAGAAGGGACAGCAGTCATTAGAGGTAGAGAAGGTAATTACTCTTCTGGTTTTACTGCCTTACAAGCTCTGCAAGTCAAAACTCTAATCCGCCAAAATGGACAGTGGATTATAATGTGGTAGGATGTGAACCACAGTATGTACTAGTGAGGACCGAGTGCTGTAGTCCTTAACTCAAAGCCAGTGTTATATAGTTTTGATATCAAAGTGGGGAATTAGTGATGTAGTTTTGATATCATAGTGAGGACCTAGTACTCTAGTCATGATCTCACACCATCTCCAATGACAGGACAGAAGGAGTCGACACAACAATCTCTTAAAGTCTCTTCTCTGGGGTCTGGGAGAAGCCAGGGTTCTGTCTTGCGCATTTGAGGGACCATGACTGAGTCCAGATAACGGTTCCTGACTGCCTATATGTTTACAATTCCTCTGCATCACATGTCGTCCTCCTCCTCTGGAAAGATGTGTGTGTGAGGCCTCCCCTCCCACACCAGATGCTGCCGTCTACTGCAATGTTCTCTTCCCTTCACTCACACTGACTCCACCCTGTTGGTGCGAGGCCTGTCTGTTGTCCAAACGCTCCCTTTTTAACCTGATGGAAAACAGCGTAGAGGCCTGCAGATATGAATCATAAAGCATTAGTTCCTCAGTGAGGTCTGGAGACCGTTCGTAGTGTAACATGAATATATCGACATGCTGTACATCTGTATTCTCTCTCCACCAGCTCTTTCGGAGGTGTCAAAACAATGTGTTTTTGTTAGCGTTTTTATTTATTTTTTTACAGTTAGTAAGTACCCATTGGTTTGAATGACGAATGGCAAAGCGAGGTTGACCAAACCATTCCCACAGAGCTGAGTGATATGCCCCTTTCTGTGGAGCAGAAACAGACTCCTTAATCATTCAGGATTTCTGCCTTGTCACTCGACCGATATCTGAAGTGTTAAGTGAAGAACATATTGTGTAAACATACAAACTATACAAAGACTGCCTTCTGAACAACAGAAAGAAACGCTACTTATAAAAAGGTCTTCTTGGCTGTTAACTAGTAGTACAGTGTGCACTACCTCAGAAAAGCCAACATTTTCATGTTCTAGTCTCAACTATGTCAATTGTTTCCTGTATGCATGGTGTTTTCTCTTTATTCATACATTTGATTTGTTTATTTGTACATGTGATGCTTCAGTCTCAACTACAATGAAGTATCATTATGATTCATGTGTCACTATATCTAAGATCTCAGCATGGTCTTAACCTGACCCTAGTAGGCTTCCATAGACCACCCACCCACCCTGTCTCCTCTCAAAGGACCACGTCTTATCAGATACATATCACCCGAGAACCCACTGACCAAAACCACAGCCAGTGGCAGTATTTTACATAGATTAGTTTGTCTTTGAAGCTACAACTCAACTCCAAGGGGCTGCTGTAAGGAGATAAAAGTAAATGATCCGAGTCAAAGTGGTTTGGTTTGCTCCTGTTCGACCTTCTGCGTGAGGAGCTTTCCACTGGAGCTCTCCATGTGCAAGGCCTCACATGAGTTAAAAGATTTTGATCCCCAATGTCTGTAGCCGACATTTAGGCATCCTTGAGCAAGATGTCTCTACTTGTTCTTTTACAACCTGTCTTGGTCTTCACTGTAAGTCGCTTTGGATAAAAGACTCTGCTAAACGACTACGTTAAGTTCAGATACAAGAATGGTTCAGGTGAAGATAAGAACTTGAGGGGGGGATCAATGCATTATGGGAATAAAGGTGAAAGGTGTCCATCTAGTTGCGTCCATCTGCACACGTGCAGCAGGCCTCCCGAGCTCTGCTGTTTATCTGTTGTTCCACGGTGGCTGGGTAGAATAACAAGGATGTAAACAGTCTATAAGACGAACACAAACACACACACACCAAGCCGTTGTAGAGATGACATGACAGATCGACTTACCGTACAGAAAAAAATCAAATCACAACGACTCTATTTAGTCTAGTCTGAGGGCCTTCTCCAAGGTTTAAATACACAGCGCGTTCTAACACAACAGAAGAATAGACGTATTTACCCTGGCCCTGCCAAAGGCAACAACAGTTCTCCAATTAGATTAACAACAGCATCAGGACTATAAACTCCTCAAACTCTCTCTTTGAAATATTTGCCTTTCCCACAAGTGTCCAAAATGGCGGTGGGTAAACGGCTGTTTATGGAAACCTGAGGAGCTTTGTTTGAAAAGGCTCCAGGAGTGAATGAATACCGTTAGCATATTTGGCTGACAAGACCCATGCACAACTAGCAACATCTGATGGAGAGGCCATCTGGGCACGTCTGTCCTTGGAAACAGCGTAGCTCAGTGGGTATAGCCTAGCATTAGCACTGTGAAGGTTGGTGGTTCTATTCAGTATTTTAAACAGCAGTTATGTCTTGTGGCCTTCCGGGAAAGCTTCCAGATTTATTTGTGACTATTTTCTAACTTCATAAAAGTGAAATGCACTGTTACTGTTACAGAAGTTCAAAATGAAAGAAAAAAACCCAACATAATTGGCGTAATGGTGCATGATGAGGGGGTATTTGTGATGAATAACTTAATAAGAACTGCTTGATTACCCCTAACGACCGGGGTTAATTACTGTTGTTATTAAGATGACGACGATAAGCTACATTACGACCAGCGTGAATTTACTGTGACATCTATTTTGGCAAGAAGTGCATGTCCTGTTGGTTCGTATATCCATGGCTGTGTATGTACTGTATGTCTGTGAGCTGCTTGTACCTTAAAATCTAGGCTTCGCTCATTTCCACTGTGGCTAAAATAGTAATAATTGTGGGAGAGTTTGATTCTCGTAAACTCTCGTGCATTCTTCTTGGTTGGATCTATAGTAAATGTTAGCGCTGAGCATGGGCGTAGATCTAAGCATGGAAACACCTCGTTCACACACACAGAATCAAAAGATCTTCTGTACTTTTCTGCATTCTGTAATTTCAGCAATTACACTAGCTGGGCTACACACACACAACCCACATGTGCTGGAAAACCAAGTTGCTGTTCGCCCCGTGACAATGAAGACTTTGACAGCAGTCTATGATTCAGCATTTTTCCTGCTGTTGAAGACTCCACAGCACTAATACTACATGACATTGGCAATATTCCTGAACCTTAAACCTTCACAGGAAGAAAAAAAAGGTCAATTTGGTGGGTCAAAACGGTTTTGTTTGACAGGCTACCTGGCAGGAGAGAGCCATGTCCAATAGGAAGCTTGTATGGAAACACTGCTTCCTTTCAAACCTGCTTGGCTGTGGTTTGCATGTCTAACGAGGTCAAACACCTTAACGAGGGACCGCTTAACATTATATGGCGAGGTCCCGTGTTATTGGTGTGTCTGATCTGTAGCATTTACCATGGAACCTGTTCCCTTCACTGGCTGGGCTGCTACCACTACTTACTGCCCAGTCAACATTATGAACATGTTTTAAATGGCCTAACTGATTAAGGTAATTGATTGAATAATGCAAGTTGATATCTGCATTTACCTAAATGTTTCACAGTCTCCTTACAGAAAAATAAGGCTTTGTGTTTCATGTTGTATTGTGGCTGTGCTAACGTTTATGACTGGTAGGTTTAAAGATAACATAGCGTAGAGTGGTAATTAATATATGTTTATGTAGTTGAAGTTGAGTTTGGGACTGAGAAGACTGACTGTCAGCAGACTCTCCATCACCTCCAGTCACACTAAACTCTAGTTTCACTTTCACTTTCATTTCCTCTCTGTGAATGAGAACCCCCCACCACCACCTCCATCACCTCCTCAATCACCACCGTTATCATCACCACCACCACCACCGTAGTCACTTCGACCTCTACCCCCACCACCACCACCCTTTGTTTGGCATTAGTGTGTATTTTAATTCACAAAAGAAAAAGGTCTTGTCATAACTATTTGCTGTCGGTGAACTGATCCAGTGGATTAAAGCTGATGCTGCTAAACACCAGACAGATTTTGTGATAAAGTTTGTTTGTCCTTTTTTATTCTCATCAATGAGAGTGTGTTAACAAAGGTCCCTGCCTTCTGCTTAACCTAACTCAGATTAATTGTCAGATTCCACCCAGAGGTCGGCCCAAGGCCCAGATTCTCTTTAAAGCTCTAATGCAATTGATATGTCGATACACTCAAAAGTGTTTCTGACTTTTTGTTGTATAAAACATGATATTTACTTTGGAATTTGTGGTGATTTTCCGATACACAAAGAGACTCCCCTAATGACTTAATGATGTTGTTTGGTCACAGATTCATTTTCTGTTCGGCAAAGTTGCACTTTACTGTGGGTGACCACAGTCCACTTTCAACTTCCTTTGAAACCCAATCAGGGCTTCCTGTTGCACTTGGAAGTCAGATGCAGGGTTTGTCCCGGCGCTGATTACTTACACAAATAAAAACAAAGGCTTCCCCGCTCATTTTCAAGGAACTCTCTGACTGACTGACTCTCTGCGTGTGGTTAATGGGAATATGATTCCATGAACTTTGGGTTCCCAGCAAACACAAAGCTATAATCAAAGTTATTATTATTTAATTCTCTATCATAACTCTCATATCAGTGATCAACATTATCAGTGATTGACAGACCACAGCTTTTTCAAGAACTGGCTGTCAAAAAATTGGGACTAGTTTATTCAACTTAATGATCATTTTTGGATATCAACCTTCATTAAGGAGCTGATATGTTCGTTAAAACGGAGTGTGAGGAAAGTGAGGAGTGGCCTACACAGGAGAGGACTTTATGGCGTCTAGGGGCCAGAAATAGATTAATGCACCTTTTGGTTGTACTAGTTAAAAATGTACATGTTCAAAAATTTATTACAATTTAATTAACTTTTTAGACATTTACAAAAGCTTGTGTAGCTTTCAGAGATGGGGACTCAAGTCAACTCGAGTCGCAATTATTGTGACTTTTGTCGCGTATTTCTAAAGAATCTCGAAGCAGGAGACGATAATATATTTAACCAAACTTTATTTAGCTTAACACTGGTAGTTCTAAGGAGAAAAGGAGGGTTCTATGAAAATAAAAAAACGCGGGGCCCCCGCGGCTCTAAGCCGACCTAAGCGGTCCTAGTGACGACAAAGAGGAGGAGCCATCTGTTTGTAGAGCCCTTTAAACCAAAGGGGAGGAGTCTCTATGTTACGTCCCACTATGTTCCCCATTGGCCAAAGTGCACGAGAGGCCGCGTCATACCACGGTGTTGTCCCCCGTTAAGAACTGCATTACCCAGAATGCTATGTGTGGTCACCGGACGTGACGATTATAATGTATCCCGTATGTGTGTCATTATTCGTATACGTATTCCTTCTATATTATCTTTTCATCCCGTATGTATTATGTGTATTATTAAGAAGGTAGATATGTGTGTGGATTTAAATCAGTAAACAGCATAATATAATTAAGAAAAATTATAATTATTCAA
>OMKN01031743.1:0-10400 GCA_900302345.1 Melanonus zugmayeri | reverse complement strand
GTAGGCTTCTGCATAATCTGTGCCACATGCAGGCAGATGGTACCTGTCTCTAACGGGTTGGAGTAGAGGAGAGAGAGAGACCTTGTATGGGAATGTAAGCGAAAGAGAGCGAGAGAGAGAGAGAGAGAGAGAGAGAGAGAGAGAGAGAGAGAGAGAGAGAGGGAGAGACACAAAGATAATGTACTTAACTGAGTGCATGGGGGCAGGAGAGAAAGCAACACCTCAGCAAGAACAAGAACCCCAGAGAGAGAGAGAGAGAGAGAGAGAGAGAGAGAGAGAGAGAGAGAGAGAGAGAGAGAGAGGGGAGAGAGAGAGAGAGAGAGAGAGAGAGAGAGAGAGAGAGAGAGAGAGAGAGAGAGGCGGAAGTTAGAGAGTGAGAGACATATAGACTATATAAGTGAGAGAAAGAGAGAAAGAGAGAGAGAGAGAGAGACTGAGATACCAAGAGTGCAGCAGGGAGGTGATTAAGTCTGTTTATGGGGCCCATCACTGCCATACCAGAGTAGGACCACCTGCAGCCTGGAAACCATTACGCCAGGGTCACGGGATATCCTACATGTTTCAGTCACTTCACGTCAAATTGGGTGTAAAGATCCCATTTCCTCCCATTGACAAGCTGTACCACCTGCAGGGTGATAGGATATGATGTTGTTTGGGGCCATCCATTACCTTTCTATTAAATTCAAAAGCAGATAACCAGCATTCACTGACACATAGACTACATTAAAAAAATTTTTTTACAAGATCACCACAGAGAACCCAAAACATAAATGAGTCATTAAAAAGCAATTCAACTAATGCTAACACTACTATTACCAATAGGGCCGCTACTATTAATAATAGTTATATATTAATAAATAGATACTACTACTACTAGTACTACTACTACTACTTATTCTGCTGTATAACATCTCTACAGGAGAAGTTAGTATTTGTTAGAACTAGAAATTTGAAGCAACTTCAGCAGGATTTGGTGGGTCCGTTATGCTATGCTATACCAAATATACCAATTTCTTAGTCCAAAGTTTGTTAAAAAAGTTTGTATGACAAACTCCTTGAGGCAGGAGCAAAGCATGTTCATGAATGCAATGGCGTGTGGGGTGGAGCCAATAGAGCCAAGAGCCGATTTGGTATTCAGAATTAGGAGTTAATTTGATCTATTCTAACAAGAAATCGACAAGAGGAACCACTGTGGAGATCTTCCCTGGCTGTCGCCCATGCTTACTGGAAAAACATCTTAAACAGTGTTGTGTTTTCCAGAGCATGGTGCAGCCATGCTCACATAGGAACTGTAGTTAGAGAGCAACCCTCTTCTCTCAAGATTACATTAGCATTCTCATCATTAACACGCCAGTGTCCATAACTCTTAACTACTCATCCACTGTGGATCTACAAGGCTGCTTTACACAGACCTGCAACATATGGGTATAATCCAGTGACATATTCAAATCCAGATTTACATTAATATAATATCCCCATACACAACTGTTATTCATTCTATCTTATAACCAGAGTTCTCAATTATTACCTTCTTAAATTTGCCATCACACGTAACCTGATTCACAAACTCAGTCAAGCTGCACATCAAATATCGACAATAATTTCACTCAATAAAATCAAACAATAACGTGAATATTATACAATTCACAACAACAGATTTTGTATTTCATAACATGAAATCACAATTTCAAAATAATTCAGATGAAAAACAACAAACAGAAAGTTTATATTCACATTTCGTCACGTTTCCTCTTTTTTTTCACCACAACACAACAACAAAAACAAAAACAAAACAAAAAACATATACATGTACACAGAATACACAGGGGGTATATTAACAAAAGTGCAAGACAGACACTCCAGGCTAACCAAAACATGAGCTACCCTGAACAGATTTATTTTGTACTTTTTATTTAATGAAATTATTTTTTTAACACAACAGAACATAGCAGTTTACCACATTCACACACCACCCCCATATGAACCACAGGGAATCAGAAACACATGAGCATGTAAACGAGTGACAGTCATCCCATCACATAGTCCATAAAGCACCCAGGAGGGCATGTTGACCTCCCAGCCCAGGAGACTGAGACCCTAGGCGTGGCAAGTGTGGGCTCTGGGGAATCAAATGAACCAGCAGCCGGTTCCAGATAACAGTCCATGTCCGTCTCAGAAACGAACGAGCCCGTTGGGCTGCCAGGGGCGACAGTATCCCCCTGCAACACAGCAGATGGGGACAGGGTGAAGAGAGTCCTGGCAGGGCCTGCCAAAGGAAAGGCCACAGGTCAGATCACTGGTAGCACTGCAGCATAATAAGTAAAAATGAACAGTTTGGAGAGGGGGCTCATCCCCAAACGTACTGATCTGATATGTGACCCCCACCTCGTCGTCCCTGTCCATTCGTCATTGCACCAAGTAAGGCCTCTTCCAATGGGGAGCCAGTTTACGGTGGCTTTCTGTGGGGTCGTTCAGCCACACAAGATCCCCAACCTCATAAGGGCTGTGCCTTAGCCTGGTGTCATAATATCTCTTTTGTCTTTCGCTAGCCGCAAGGTTGTTGTCCCTTGTCTGACCAAACGCTGTTTCCAAGCACTTGAGGGGAGAATTAGTGAAGTCCCCCGGAGGACCACGCACTGGTTCGCCCTGCACCAGTGGACCCAGCACAACATCCACAGGTGTCTGAGCCTCCCTGCCATGTGTGAGGAAATAAGACATGAACCCCATGCTGGAATGGACACTGTATTACACAAACACGACAGGAAAGAGTCCCACTCCCCTTCATACGACAGCAGAGCCAACTGATCGATAAGTGTTCGATTAAATCTTTCCACCATGCCGTCAGATTTCGGATTGTATGGCATGGTGTGAGTTTTCTTCACCCCCCCACATCCTGCACAAATTACTCACCACGTCCAATTAAAACTGTCTCCCCATGTCCATGTGCAGCGTCTCCATCACCCCATGTTCCAGGATGTAGTCCTTGACAGACAGTGGTGGCTTTTTGATCAGGGATGGCATAGAGATCGATGAATTTGGTGAAATAATAAACACACCGGTTACCTTTAAATGTGACCGGCAACTCAAGTATGTCTGCTGCAACACATTAGAAAGGCCTCTCCGCCTGTGATTTTCTCATAGGGGCATGGTGTCGGGGCATCGGGGACTTCCTCCTTTGGCAGGCATAACATTGATCACACCATGTTCGAATGTCACTCTGCATATAAGGCCAATAACACACAATTCTTGCGCGCGCCAAGACCCTTTCATAGGCCAGGTAAGTTGTCAGAGGGGCCCCTTGCAGGTGTCCCAGGACCTCCGGGACCAAGACAGCAGGCACGACAATTTGAGTAGACTGCCCTGCCACAGACAGCCAAACCACTGCATAACAGTCCATCAACAAAAGTTAACCAGGGAAACTCAGACCTCGACTAGCACCCTTCAACCTCCACCTAGGAGGTCTCTGACCATCTTCCAGCCAGAACAGAACTTGCCCAATGTCTGCATCCTTCTACTGAAGCTCCCTGACATTTGAGCCATTAAGACATTAGATTAAGGCCTGGTCCACAGGAGAGGACCATGGGCTACAACTCTCCTCAATGATGCCGTCCTCCAAAAGACGCTGCACTTCTTTGTTTATTCCCCTCTGCTTGTCGGGGGAAGTACTGTAGGCCCACCGCTTCATCAGGGAATGGTCACCTGTTTGGATGCAGTGTTTGATCATACCGGGGTTCCTTGCCAGACGTCGTCCGGAGCTGAACACCTGCTGATGTTTCTCCAGCAAGGCCTGCAGTTGCTGCCTCTGTTCAGCAGATGCCAGAGAGTCAGACACACCCGGCAGAGAAGCAGCCGCCTGTTCAGAGCCATACATCTCTGCAGGGGTGAGTAAGTCACAGTCATCAACATGGTAAAATACCCCCAGGTGGGAGCCGGGGCGCAGTTTCAGTTCCTGGTCAGTTGGATTGAGCAGCCGCACCACAGTACACCCATTCTTCACCGGCACTACAGTACATGTGACCGCCGGGCCCATGTTATCATGCACCTCAGGCTCCAAATAGCCCAGATAAGAGTCCATGTGTGGCCCACTAATGTGGGGGGGCTCTACCTTAATGGGAACAATCATTTCACTGAAAGGCAGAACAGTAACATCAACAGACATAGAAATGTTACAACATTCTGGTATAAAGTCTGTGGCCTGCATGAGAGGAACCTTGACGGCTCCAAGATGGAGCAGTCCATGACCAATGTCCATAATACTGGTCCCCTCTACCAGTCCTTTAATATAGGCTGTAGGCTTGGACTCACCCACTGAACAAGAGTCCATCGAGGGATCAGGAGTTGCTACTGCCGAGCCGCAGGAAAGGGGGAGTCCTGCCTGCCACTCTCAGTCACATGGCTACGTGCTCTTAAGTCCATCTTTAAAGTGAGGCGTTCAATGGCATGGATGAGCTTCCAAGCCACGTTAGCATTACCGTCCACAACAGGAGGCGGTGGTGAATCAAGAGTGGCCACAACAGCAGGATGTGGGGGAGAGTAGGGTGAACCAGGTGTGCTCGCCCTCATAGCATGCCGGGCACGCTCACAACAGCCGCTATTATCAACGCCTCCTCCATATCAGTTGCCCCCTGTTCATAGCATTTAGCTTGGGGAGCAGGGTTAAGGCCAGCAAGAAAACGCCTGAAAGCAGCGTGGTCATAGTCAGGGAAAGCCTCAGCCACAAGCCTGGAATTATCGGCTGCATAAACCTCCAAACCCTCATTCACCTTCATACGGTTGTAATCACACTGAACATCCGCAGGAAAACTGTCCGAAAGCAGGAAAGCAGCCCTGTCAAGCCTGGTAGGAAGGATGTTCACCAAGGTAGCCGTGTAGCTCGTGCCTCTCCCTCTTGTCTGAGCGCACACTGCAGTCTCAAACTGTTTAATCCACGTAGCAAACGGCTTCTGGGCAAAAGAATGGCGGTGGGAGCTCCACTCTAACATCACTCACAGAACCAGTCCATGAAGCAGTATATTTGTCTTCCATTTCGCCGTCCATACTGCCACACTTCCGTCTTCAAAACACGACGACACTCCAACGACAGCCACCAATGTAGCATCCGAGGTGTATTGGCTTGAAAGATACTCTTATATCACAACATTCCGGAAGAAATTGTACTCAGTTTGAAGCCTCACAAACTGTCTCCGTTTATTTCACACGTGCAGCCAGACAAGAACACACAACCTCTCCCTCTGACATCACCAGCCTGCGCCAGGCACTACCAATCGAACCCTGCTCAATCAAGTGCCTACCCTGGTCTTGGCCTCTCTTTGAAATGTTTTATTATTATTATTATTATTATTATTATTATTATTATGTATTTATTTCTAATTCATTTTGTGAATGACAATTTTCTGAAGCTTCTCACATGTTAAATAGGCATTGTCTCATTTTATTAATTTGCTGCTACAAGGAATGTTCTAAATCACTCAGGCTTTCTTTCACACCTATGCATGATACGCATATGGCCAGGGAGAGGCAGAGGACTCCTGCTGTGCCTCCCGCTGTGCCTCCTGCTGTGCTGCATCCACTAAACACACTAGGGGCATGGCACTAAGTCGGCAGTCGTGACTGGTTAACTTTTCTCTGTGTTATAAGGTAACATTTCCACCAATTCATTCAACTGTATCTTATATAACTAGCCTATAATTTGTTTTTTATTATTTTGCAATTGTGCCCATGTAAATATAGGCCTATCATATGTAGGTCTATATATCGAGTCAAAGTTTGCCATTGCCTCTCCAAATGGCCAGGGGGTCAGGGTTATTGCATGACGTAATGGAATAATATAGGGATTCATTTATAGGGATGAATGTAGTAGAGAAATATGCTGCATTTAATTCCTAAGCCCTACCTGCTCATTAATGACAAAAAAAAAAACAATTTACAACTGTAAGTTGCTTTCGATAAAAGCATCTGCTAATTGACTAAATAAAGTAAAATAATCCCATAATTTACCAGTGTACACTTTTTGATCATCTTGAAAGAGAAAGGAGAGGAGCTGACTGCATGCTGAACTAGATTGATGCTGCGTCTGCGGCTGACAGCTCTGAATCATGACCGCAGCCACACACACCTCCAGCAGCTCTGGAATGCCTGATAAAATGATATTAATTCCACACATTAATGAGATAAATGAATCGCTGTGTGTCTCAAAGCAGAGAGAGAAGAAAAAATAGCTTTTTGTTTTTTTCGTCTGGCCCTGAAATAATAACACAGAGGTAATTATAGAGCATCCATCAATCTGCTGCCGGACAGTCTAATTATCTGGGCATTTCTGAAGTGCTCTCACTTTCTTCGCCACTCATTTGTATTGTGTGATATGTTATTTTTTCATTAATGGAGAAGTCGTCCTCAGCTCTTCCCCCTGCGTTGTTACAGTGACTGCTTGTCAGTGGCTGAGGGAACCTGATGATGGAGAGCCAGAGACCTGGAGATTGAGAGATCCAACATTTTCCCATGATGGATGAAGACGTCAGGCTGCTAAGAGGTAGGCATCATCGTCTCATCGCGGGACTTGACGGAGTGCTTTTATCCTCCGAGGGGAGTAATGAAGGCATCGTGGATGCGTCCAGTGTAATGAATGGTGCTCCCATGTACAATCGTATTCACTAATTGTACGAATCCATTTTTGTTTAATTCTTGCATGTAGAAGGAGTGAGTGAATAACATTTAAGATCCAACTGAATTAATATTTTTTATTTCATTTCCCACTGTCATCATGCTGTATAGACAGAAATAATAATAATATTCCATGTTTCATGTCTTCTACACATGTAACTATATATAGTATTTATAAGCATGTTAATATCATTTAGTTTTCAGATACCTAAAATGTACAATTTACATATTTACAATAAGGTTGGCAGTGGCTCAGGAGGTAGAGCGGGTTGTCACCGGAAGGTTGCTGGTTCGATCCCTGGCTCCGCCTCGCGAAGTGTCGAGGTGTCCCTGACCAAAACACCTAACTTTAACTGCTCCCGACGAGCTGGCTGTCGCCTTGCATGGCTGACACTGCTGTCGGTGTATGAATGTGTGTATGAATGTGTGTATGAATGGGTGAATGTGAGGCACTAATTGTAAAGCGCTTTGAGCAGCCACAGGTCTGAAAAGCGAGATATAAATGCAGTCCATTTACAATATATTCACATTGCATATGGGTAACCATACAGTGAAACGACTTTTTTTTAACATAATTAAACAGTGTCCTATCACTCATTTTGAAGTTCAGACATAAATAGGCTTCAAATAATCATCAAATAGAGGAAATAGGGTACATTTATTTACATATTTCAATAATTGCCACTCATCCAACATATATTTCCCTGTGCTGACAGGCAGAGAGCAGCTGCACAAACCACTACTACAACTCCGTCTCCCACAAACAAACCCTGAAACTTCATCTTCCGGGGCGGTAATTGACTTCCAACACAATAATAATTAAGTGAGGTGACCGAGCGTTTGCGGAACGAGCGTTTTGACTGCTGTGCATCCAGCCTTACTAAGGAGCGCAGAGAAAGGCTCTTGCTGGAAGACAAGAAAGAAAGAAAAAACATAAAAAATAATGTATCCCAGCTGTTTAAATACGTGCCTTCATACTCCTCCCGCTTCCCTGCTTTAATTGACCACATCCAGAGCAGTGGAGTGGGGTCTTCTGCACTGGTCAACACACAGAGGTACACTGCACTAGCCTTGATCCCTGCAATACAGTTTACACCCGTTTCCCTGGGCAACCACCACACCTGAACAAACCACTGCTCAAACTATGGCCCTGCTCAATCACCCCCCCATCTATTGTATGAGCAGAGTGATCTTAGTTTCCATTACCTTTAAAAAGTGAATTAGATGCCTTTAGAAAAAAAAAGGATTTGACTCCCATCTGCAGTGCTTGAGTTGGCTCCAGGGCGTAGTCACTCCCAGGGTTGTGTGGCGTACCTGGGGGAGAATGAGGAAGGGAGTGGGGAGAGGGGCATGCTGGGAAAAACAATTAGCACTTGGCTTGGCACAGTTGTAGAGCACTGGCACTGACAGGGTTATGGTAATTACGTGAATTGGTTAGAATTTTTATTTCAATAAACCCATTATGTTTTTATCCAAGTCTTTCCACCTTTGGAAAGGCTCTCATAAATGTCTCATACAAGTAATTATTTTATTAAAACACTGAGCACATTTTTAAAACACTGAGCACAAGTACATTTTTTTAAGGTCAAACTTTTGTTTGCAGTTTCCTTGTGTTCCTCTTCCTCTGTTTTGGATAGATGCATGTAGAGTTGACAATTAACTCAACAAATGTATATCAAAATCTAGATCTGTCCATCCACCCACCCACCTACCTAACTACCTACCTACCTATCTATCTACCTACCTATCTATCTATCTATCTACCTATCTATCTATCTATATATCTATCTATATCTATCTATCTATCTATCTATTTATCTCTATCTATCATCACTGTACAAAACACCCAGAGCTTTAGTGAGGATCACGAGGGACGTGCTTGCTCCTCTATATAACAAAAGCAACACTGTAGTATTTATAAGTTGAGTTATACGCTCGGGCCTGTGATGCATCACCTTGCCAGCTCCACTTGCCTGGTTTGAGGCGTTTTCATTATCCGGCCCCTCTAAGCAGTTATCTATACGGATTGTACAATCATCTGCTGGTGCCCTGCAACCACAATAATTATTCTGTGTTCAAATCTTTGACAGAAAAAATTAGTAACAATCACAGAGAGAGCAGGTGCTTTTTCTTTGTCTCCCCTCCGCTCCCCTCCTGCTTACAATCGCCCTCAGCAGAAACGGTTGTGTACAAGGCTAGTATTGATTTTGAAACCATTTGACAAAGGATAAATAACGCAGGAGAGCAGGGAGGCCTCGTCCATGAGCTTTTTGATCAATCAACATGTCACAGCTGGAACTAAATTCAATTCTTATTTATCAAAATCCCCTGCCTGCTTAGGATCCCAAGCAACAAGGCTTTGTAGAGTCTATTTAAAATGCCAGAGACCAGGCCCTGCTACATTTGAAATAGATTTAATGTCAAGTACAATTAGTGCTGAAATTCTTATCAATGGACGAGAAGCCATTGTGAATATTTATTTTCAGATCAGAGACGGAAACCATGGATTATTGTAATTATGTGTCATAAAGAAAATATACCTACAAAAATGGGACAGAGTCCCATGTATTTATCCTGAACCCTGTAATTTTCAACAACGCTGATGTATGTAGCTCTATCGAGCTGTATCAAAGCTATAGACCTAAGGTCAGAGGTCAGGACCCAACCAGTTATTTCACAACAATGCAGTCTGATGATAACTGAAAACCACTGTGGTTCCTGAAATAAGGCTGATTAAGTTACATTATTTTTTTTTGTCACTCTACTCATGAATTTAGATGACAGCCTTCCATTGGATGTGTGTTATTATCCAGGGAAAACAGAAACAGGTGGTATTTTACAACCGTTTATTGGAGCAATTTAAAATAAACCACCCACCTTCACCCCAGTGACTCACAGACTCCAATTCACCTCAACCAGACCATTGTGTGTTGAAGAGCAGCTAAGGAAGGACATGCCATGATGAATTAATGTGACAACCAAGAAACTTGGCTTATTTAATTATTTTATGGAGCAAGATTATGGGATAAAATATATTGCTAATTGCTAATTGTTCAGTGGCCTTCATGGACCTAATATTTTATGGTCTGATTATATTTTTTTACATGTCTGATTATACATTTGCATTTAGTATAATAGAAATGTGTTTGACATTTAAAGTATGTAGTACTGCTGCTAGTGGTTACATTTGAAAGTGGTGGGATTCACTGAAAGAAAGTGAAGCGGTTTAAAATGGAGAAGTCTTTTGCTCCATACCGAGAGACAGATGCAGACCTAGAGGGGTGAAAAGATTAGGCTGATATTCCTGATGAATTCCATAGAATGGAAATGTTTGTCTGGAAAAGTAATTCTCCTAATTCCCCTTCAGCTATGTTAGCGTCCAGGCTTATTCCAAAGAAGACATTCCGATACATTAGGATAAAAAATGTGATCCATCTACTCAGGCACACTCAAAATTATAAATGAGAGCTTAATTCCAAACGTATAAATAATCAATCAGAAAGGCTTATGACAATTAACTGTGCCAGCTGAGTGTATTTTGACACCTTGGATTCAGGACTAAACTTGATTTAAAAGGATAATCTTTCTACGAAAAGGTAGTCCTTTAAGCCAGGAAATCAATTCATATGAATTATGCATGCATTGAATTAAGGGTCTAACATCATTAATATGTCTCATTAGTTCACATTGAGCAAGGGAAGATAAGCCTCTCCTCTCCTCTCCTGCTTGTTCTATTTGGC
>OMKN01031742.1:0-12507 GCA_900302345.1 Melanonus zugmayeri | reverse complement strand
GTCTTTATAAGGACATTTTGCATGAAACTCTGGGTTTATTTTGTTTCCCATGGTGCTCGTTGCTATGACAACAAGTGACATATCACCCTTTTGCTTAAGATGATCTTAAAAATATCCATGCAGTGGGAAAGCCTAACAAAATATATAGTTTAGTATAGTGTGGGTTTTATACATCCAATCCTATGTTGTGTAAGACAGGCTTGTTGTGTATATCCTACATATATGATGTATCCACACATCATATATAACGTGTATATATGTGCATGTTTTTAAGTGCAATGTTCTAGGCCTTGAACACATACAAACCCATGCACAACATTATCCTGAAGATATGCCAATAGAGACAAGATTACCGATATGAAATTGTCGGAAGTCTTTTAACTCCATTCCATCATGATTGTGTTATTTAATTGAATTCCATAGTCTTCCACTGAATACAGTTTGACTTTGAGGGAGATAAAATCAACAACATTGTGTGTGTGTGTGTGTGTGTGTGCATGTGCATCCCCAGTGTACCCAGTAACTCCAGGGTGCTGATGCTGCTGGGCCAACTGGAGAGGATGAGTGGGGAGTCCATGAGGACGGAGGCAGAGATCGCACGCCAACTCACTGCAAAGATTCTCCACCTGATACAGACACAGGGTTAGACACATGCATGCACGCACGTACATATGCACGCACACACAATTATATACCATTGTTGTAGTATAATGTTGGCAAAAGCTAATGGTAGCTAACATCAGGTGTGGCAGTTCACCAGTTCAGATTTGGCAGTTCATCATCAGAGTATTTTAGTTATTTTCCTTTGTTTCTTTTTATTAAAAGGTGTAGTAAGTACTATACTAGACTTGGTCGAGGTAGAAGCTTGTGGATGAAAACAAAATGTGGTAAAGGAAGATGGGACCAGTTTCCTAATCAATGATGACATAGTGATAATGACTTATACGTCTAATACGTTTTCACAGTAAAGTGAATCTTATTCCTCTTTGTCTACAAAAAGTAGATTTGTGATTTATACATCTCTCACTAAACATGTCCTTTGTAATTGACCAATAGGGGGCAGCAGAGGGCTCTGCAGAGGGCATATCCCTAAGATGTAGACATAGATTTGAGCCCTTTCCTCTAGTCTACGACATGTAATGCACAAGGATGGGGAAGATGGACTTGTGTTGGGGAAACGTGGTGTTTTGGTGGTCTGTTATGTGGAGTAGTTCTGTGTGATAGGCTGACAGCCAGTTGGCTGGTGAGCAGTGTTGTGTCTGTGAAGCTATGGCCTGTTGAGGTGTGGCTGTACTACTGCATCTGCTTGTTGTTATGGTTACTCACTATTGGTTTTTGTGTGCAATGTAAAACTCTTTTGGAAAAATTGTTGTTCAATTAATAATTTTAAAGACAGCACTTGTCATCGGAATCCTAAACATTGTATTTTGCTACTTGGCCTTCCCTGCTTCTGCTTCTAATCCTGTGTGTCCCCAAAGTGACCACCAGACATGTATAAACACAATAAGATCTCCATAGTCATTGCATTTCCTTCCTGTTTTTCACACAGCACAAATCTGCATTATGAGAAAATATGTGCAAATATCAAAAACCGCGGCCCTGCTGATGGACAATCTTAATTCATCTTAATCTTAAATCAAACATCTTCTAATGATGTGTGCCTTTCAGTCAGGATCGCTCAGCTGTCCTCTCCTCTCAGTTTCTAATGGGGATGTTGTGGATATCCAAAGAAGTGTGTGTGAGTGAGGAGGCGGGGTGGGTGAACCTGACCCTCGGAGTAATGATACACCCGGAACCAAGCCTTGCTGGGCTCCATACCACACTGGCACTTTGAAGACACAGAGAGGCAATGATTGACATTGGAAAGGGATAGGGAAATGGGAGACTATTAGTTAATGGGTTAAAGGAGTGTCTGGCATGGCGTTAGTGGCGTCATTGGACTAGGGTATGATTTACATGTATGTCTTTCTCTCCATGTTGGTCTCTCTTTCACTCTGTGTTGGTCTCTCTTTCACTCTGTGTTGATCTCTTTTTCTCTCCGTGTTGGTCTCTTTTTCGCTCTCTTGGTCTTACTTTATTTGATATAATTGTATTGTTTCTTTTCTAAGATGAAAGCGGGAGGCGTGAGGAAGAGAAACCGGAGGAGTGCTAGCTTGTATAGTCGCCGGATCCCCATAGGAGTGGCCAATATTTGCCATAGCATGCAGAGGGAGGTCCATACGGTTCACACTGTACTCCCCATCTCTTTACTATAGTGTGTGAACTAGTCTAAAGACGGCTGCAGACACACCAGCCTAGGACATTTTGCAAGATATTTACATGTTTGCTTTGCGAGCTCTGCAAATCTGTGAGACTCTGAACCTTGGAAATTGGGTTCCGTTGGAAACTTGATCCTTGAGCTTGGACTGCGCTGAGGGATGGAGTATAGTTACACCAGGACATACCGGGGATCTGTGGTCTCTGAAGATTCACCAGGTAACCATCACTTGTCGTAGATATTCTTTTGACAGAATATCAAAAGCCTTGAGGCCCTGTATCTTGCACATTTTTCCCCCAGACCTTTGTCACACAGATCCAGTTTACGAACAATTGTAATTGTATTCAATCTTGTGTTAGATTGTATGATATTTTATTTTTAGGGCTTTTTAGTTTTAATATTTCATATAAATATACAAAGCAGTCACTTTTACAGTTGCAAAGTTTCTCTGTTCTGCACATGTTGTGCTACTTTCTACAACAGTTTAATGTTACATTGAATAGGTTTTCTCTGCTGGCTTTATCACCCACTTCTGCTTGTGGGGAAGAATCCTAAAGCACACATTACCCCTTCAAGGGCACTGGTTAAAAATGTTAACCCCCCACACACACACACACACACACACACACACACACACACACACACATACACACATCCTTATAATTTATGGATGATTTGTGATCGTGGTAAAGATTAGTATAAAGGGTAAAATGCTAATTCTCAAAGCAATGAAAGGATAAAGATGTATCCTGTGCTGTGTTTATCAGATAACATTCTGATCTTGAAGGGCTTGGGATCAGTGTTGAAATGTCATTTCGTTTTGAAGAGCTTAAAGTCTGGTATGACAGCAATGCCAAAGAGGTCAGTAGTATCTCAGCCTCCCTGGGATGATTGTGTGTGTGTGTGTCCACATGCTACTACACGCATAAGTCATGTTTCATTGCAGATCTATGTTTGTACCACATGCTTCTCCCAGTACTGGCTGCAGCTCAGCTCCCAGCTAATGTACTGCCCTGTAAATCAAATGATACTACTCCCTCTTGATCTGCCATTTCAAAAATAAATTGTACAAATATGGATTTATTCTACCTGAACATACACACAATACAATTCTTATTTTCATCAAGGACGTGTTGGAACTGAGGGAAAAATCTGTCAGCAACTGCAACATAAAGTCTTTGTATAAACTTGAATCTAATGGCTCTATATGGCACGCTAAATGTAAAGCCTTTGGCCCCGATCACACAGAACACTTTTTAACAGCTGGGGCCAGCTATTTTGTCATTGTTGTCAATGGGAACCAAGCGCCTTGCTTTTTTCTGCCGTCAATGCCTCCCAGATCACCCTGGACGCCCCGAGTTGATAAAATGTCAACTCAAGAAAAAGAGCGCCTGTGGAGGACACACAGGATACACCAGCTAACACACACTCAAGAGAGCGCTGACATGTCCATTCCTCAATGCACCACAGGTGTGCAGCCTCACTCAGCCCCAGAGCCTAATCAGCCTGTCGAGCCAGGTGAGGCTGCTTCATTACAGGTTGAAGGGAGACGTTCTGCGGTCGCTTTGCAACAGAAAAAGGTGCGACACGCTGCTCTGCTTTTTTCTAGGCTCCCAACCCAAAAAGTGCACTGCAGGCGTTTTATAGCCTGCAAAAGCATTGTGATCAGCGCCTTATGGGTTTGTCTTGTTGACCTTCAGCTTCAGCCTAATAATGGCTTCTCATCTTCTGTACGTCTTCTCTTGGATATTGTTTCAGATATTGTCTTTTTTTCTGTGTAGTAAGCGCTGCCCTGGTTGTGTTTTGTGTTGACTTCTGACATGCTAGCCTGTGCAGACCTGTCTGTCAGCGCTCTCCTCGTATTTGGACCCCTTCAAAAGGAGAAAAGGAATTTCTCAGCTCTGAAAGCGGATGCAAGGGCATGGACGTGTGGACCTCTGGCTTCTCAAACAGAACAAGTTGGACGAGAGACATCTAGACAGGCGATGAGGGGAGGGAAGAATGGCAGAGATAAAGAAAGTCAAGCAGAACAGTATTTATTGCAGCGTTCTATGAGAGGTGATCCCCGAGGCCCACGAGTTCACAACTTAAGTGCTGAAACCATTTGAGACATGTTTGGCATGCAGTAAAACTGCATACTGTGTATATGGGGGCAGTACTGACAACATGAAATGAAGCAGTTTCTTACTGACTATGTACAGTATATACGAGATGCTGGTTTACATACTGATCATGGTGGTGGGACTTGATGATGTTATTGTAATTTTTATATTTGATTGCATGTATAGTGATTGCATTTATCTGTTAGAAGTCCAACAAAATTCATTACATTTACATTATATTTAGTCATTTAGTAGATGCTTTTCAAATCAAAGCATTCAATCAAAATCGGCGTGACTACAAAAAAAGATAGTGCTGCACAACCTAGTTTCCAAGAAACAACTGGAAGTGTAAGTAGTTAGCGTAGATATATATAGATATAGACATATATATCAAAGTGCATTCCACATTCCACAACAAGTTCAACAACAGTAGTATGACATGAGAAAATAATCACATGCAAATGTTGTGTGTTTTAGAGAAAACCAAGAAGGAGGTGATGGCCAAAGGCTCAACTGGCATGGAGGTTATCCTGGCTTCCCTGGAGGTCTGTGAGATCATTAATCGGAATCATTCAGTACGTTCACATGCACGCCAATAAACCAATCTTAACCTGGATGAAGGACATCATTTGAATTATTAACTGGCATGCGAACACCCTAGTTGGATTAAGCGTTTTGATTTATTCCCGGAGCATAACGTGATTAAGACACCTAGATAACTTGGATAATCGCGCGATGTACTTTGTCATGTAAACAACTCGCCCGCATTATGGTTGGTGCATTCATTCTGGGCATGCACCAAAAGGTCAGAGATGGTCATCCATTTAGACCCGGAAACAGAATCATCACTAGATCCTTAAACCAGAGCATGTTCGGGTTTAATGTTTAAAATACCTTGCTTGGACCATAATCTTATTATGCAGCCTAAATCGTGCATGTAGCCGTATTTATTCTTAACTATGTGTAACCATGTATAACCAGTGTCTACTCATTAATTAATTATTTCTATTATATATATACTGTATATATATATATATATATATATCAAATTCATTCATTTGTTTATTCATTGGATGCATTTGTGTGATTTTTGACAGAATTCTCGAGACCTGCAGACCACTATGAACATTCTTTATATCCTCAGTGAGCTACTTACTGTGGGTAAGTACATTAGCCATTTCATTACCCATTCCTAAAAGAGTTGACAGAATAATTTATATCCAGACAGAAAGATTGTCGTTGTTTTCATTTTCTTTCAATGCGTTCACCATGATCGGGTGTTGAATGTCGCTCTGTGTGTGGCGGCAGGCGGAGGGCGCAGGGCAGGGGTGTTCGTGTCCAAGGGAGGCACGGCCATCTTACTGAAGCTACTGATCTCCGCCAGCAAAGAGTCCCCTCCCAGTGAGGAGCTCCTCCTGCAGCTTCACTCGCTGCTGGCCAAAGTGGGACCAAAAGGTACATTTACACAGGCATACACACAGTGCCTGGGCCCTGGCTACCAAGGACCTCGTAAAGGTCATGGTAAAGGTATGAATTAGGGTGGGTATTATGAATTCATGATTTCATGTCAAAGGGTTTTATTTTGGTAAAATATATGATAACATGATATTTAAGTTTGGAAAGGTTGTTTTTTTTAATCAGATTTAGTACAGTGAAGTGGCATTTTGTTGATTAATATCTGACAAACCTAGACCACAGAATTGTGTATAACACGATATGAAAATACATTTCATTTCCATGCTGATACATTGATGACAGTGAAATATCAACAGTAATATTAAATCATGACCCCAGCCTTATACATACAGGCTGTACATTTGTATACATTCAGGCTACTATGTATGAATGGGAATTAGACGCATACACACACAAACATGCACTGAAACCGAACCAGTTACTCTAACTCGTCCTTCACAACCTCTCTCTCCACAGACAGGAAGTTTGGGGTGAAGGCCCGTTTGACCGGAGCTCTGAATGTCACCGTCAACTTACTGAAACATAACCTGCTCAACTCCAAACTGGTCCTGCCTTGCCTGCAAGTCCTCAGGGTCTACTCTTCCAACTGTGAGCCAAACCGCAAGCAAAAGACTCAATTAAAGCACGCACGCATGCACACACACACACACACAGACACAGACTTGGTAGGGCGAGGGAGCATTACATTTTTTTGTCAGTTACACTTCAGCGCCGTCTGGGCAGTGGTTGATTTTGATGTCCGCAGCCGAGAGAGGGTTATTCAGGTCCAAGCTCTTTGCTTCTCTTGCAATGTTCTTCTCTGAAAAGGTGTTATTTATTATTTTATGTCAGATGTACCACAAGCCACTCGCTCTCTGCTGCCGCCCAGTGGTTGGTGGTGTGTAAATCAGCAGCGTTCAGATAAATGCTGTTACTCTACATTTTATACATTATTACTCACTAACTAATATTTACCTCATAAAAACCCCCCATATATTTCAAAGTCATTTTTCAATGAAGGTCTTCTTATTCTTCTTGGATGTGGGGAGTGGTGGGGCGGCTACTGGCCAGCCACCACCCACACACACACACACACACACACACACACACACACACACACACACACACACACAGTCTATGACACTGCCTGCCTACATTTCCTGTTTTTGACCTGGGCATGCCTCATAATAGAGAACTGTGTGTGTCTTCTGTGCAGCGGTGAACGCCATCTCTCTGGGGAAGAGTGGGGCGGTGGAGCTCATGTTCAAGATCGTGGGGCCATACAGCAAGAAGAACACCAGTCTGCTCAAGTAAAACAACACATTTACAAAGGACACCGTCCTTGTGGAAATGCAAAGTGCTACTCGGGTTATATTTGTCGTTGCATGTAATGGCCTCCACCGTCTTCTCCTCCTCCTCCTCCTCCTCCTTCATTCTAACTCATCTGTCATGTCTCCCAAATCAACAGGGTGGCCCTGGACACTCTGGGAGCGCTCCTCAAATCTAGTGAGTTATTTACACGCCACTAATGATCCATTAACTCGCTGTCACTAGTTCATTTGCTGTCCATTTAATACTGCCGTCCTTTCCTGTCAGTTTGTCACCTCACTCCCTCTTTTTGATGAACAAGTCGTACTAATGATCCATCGATGATGATCTGAAAGCTTGTTTTCCTTTTGTGGAAAAATAACACAAGCGCTCGAACAGACAACATAAATGATGCAGAAATGATCATGAATGATGCAAACCACTGCATCCATTTCTTCTTTATTCACTCGGATAAGAGTCGACAAGTTACATTTTCTAGTTACGGGTAAAATGTCTCCTTGACTTTGTTTGCCGTTCTTCCCAGCCTCCAAGTGTATATAATGAAAATGAGTACAAGTTCTTAACCGTTGGTGATGCAGGCCTCAGCTGTCACATGCTATACAAAATTAATTAATTAGCTTCTCTTCCTGTAGAGACCAACGCACGGCGGGCGGTGGAACGAGGGCACGTCCCCGTCCTGCTGGCCGCGTACCATGACTGGCACCGCAACGACACCCGCCACCGCCACATGCTGATCCGGAAGGGCCTGCTGGCCAGCCTCAGGAACATCACCAACATCAAGGTCGGCAGGAAGGCCTTCATCGAGGCCGACGGCATGAGGGTCCTCTACAACACCTCCACCGTAAGCGTTTTTTGTTCTGCTATGAATAATAGATGAATAATAGAGATTTCTTTGTTTATTACTACTATTAGTCATGTAGAAGATGCTTCTATCCAAAGCGACTTACAGTGTAATTTTTTTGTGTCATTTAGGAGCAGGTAGGTGTTAGGCATCTTGCTCTAGGATGCCTACAGGTAGGGTTTGAACCCAGAACCTTTCGGCTGGGAGTCAAACACTAATTAGTCTATCCCACCCGCCGTTTATATTTTCAATGCTGAGACCCAGACTGTTTCCTGTTGTAAGCATGCATAGCTAAATTACACTTTTCACCTCTAAAATAACTAAGGGCTCGGTTACACTTTCATCGTTTCAATGTCTGCTTTTGTCACGTTGAAATGGCGATCCCGCCGAGATGCATTAATGGTCAGGAGTGGACACTCCCAGATCAGATCTTGGTTGCATTGTGATCCGATGTACCGGATCGCAGAGGAAGTCTGGCTCGCATTGTGATTGGATCTCGTAGCAGTGTACCATGGACACAATCCAGGTGCGATGTGGACAGATAACTGGCTATTTAATTACAACCACACCCCATGCCCTGGATGGAGCCTCCTGGTATGCATAGGATACTACATCAAATACAATAAACCAAAAAGGCACCTTAAGAATGTAATGCATGAGGATACTGCTTATAAAGTTAGTTTCATATTAGAAATTCATTTAATTTATGACATTCAGCGACAGAACGTCAAATTAAATGTTGCATGTGAAACTTTACCACAGCCAACGTCTGCTGTGCTCTCATGAACATGTTTGTTGTGCACGTTTGTTGTGGGCGCTACAAATATGTACGATTTTAAGAAGAACAAAAGCCTCTCCTTTTGCAATCAGCAGCATTTTACCAGGAAGTGTTTTAAATATTTAACGGGAACAAGAAATCTGATCACAGATCTAGTCACAGAGTTTGAATTCATCTATCAAGTCTGGTCACAGTCTGTGATCGGATCCGATCACAGACACGTGTAACCGAGGCATACAATGTTACTTTTGTCTTATTTACTTTCATTGGAGATTGAAGGTAGTATTAAAGCTAACCATTATTATGTTCCTGTGTGTGTATTTTGAACTAAACCAGCTAGTTAATGTATTTATGTAATGTAAACTTTATGTAAAAATAAACCACATGCCACCTAAGTGGCTTTGCTGGGCTCCTCTGACACACAGGACACGGGTATATGTTATACACACCAGTTTATTGGAAAGTTGGCAAGATGTTACAGCCAGAGCAGGTGGTAAATGTGGACACGTCTGAGCTCTCCCTGAGTGTGTGTGGTGATAGCTGGTATCCTGTGTGCCTTGATCACCCAATGCACCACACGTGTGCAGCCTCACCCAGCCCCAGAGTCTAAATCAGCCTGACTCAGGCCAGGTGAGACTGCTTAAACCAGACACCAACCACACACACTCCTCAATCAGTATATTATATCAGCTTTTTTTTTTACACTTCAATCCATTACAGTATACACACACAGACACACACACTTCATACCAGACTTTTTAAAGGTCTTCAACACAAAATGACATTTCAACACTAATCCTCCAAGCCTAAAACAATCTTGAAGAAGGGCTTGTGATACCCTTCTTCAAGATCAGAACATTATCTGATGACGATCACTTTAGAATGAGCATTTCAGTCTCATTGTCCAACTTCCTCTCTTCCAACTTCCTGTCTTCCAACTTCCTCCCTCCTGTATTTTGTCTGGTTCCCAGGAGTGCCTCCCGGTACGGACGCTGGATCCTCTGGTGAACACCTCTAGTCTCATCATGAGGAAGTGTTTTCCCAAGAACCGCTTGCCTCTGCCCACCATCAAGTCGGCGTTTCACTACCCACTACCACACGTGCCCGCAGGGGGGCCTGTGGCCCAGATCTACAGCCAAACACCTGGAGGTGGGCTTCACAAGAGCATACACATACATAATCACATGTTCACTCACTCACTCACTCACTCACTCATGCACTCAGTCATGAACTCCCTCAACCACGCATACCACGCATACCCTCCCAAAGGCATACACATGTGCATGTTATAAATACAAGCTTGCCATACGCTGCATTGTGGTAGCATATCTTAACACGTACCCTTTTCATAGTGATGTGTTTTTAAAGCATATGTTGGCATACAAAAAGCATACTCAATACCAACATTTTCTTGAATGTTTGACACATTTGGTTTGCTTATGGTTAGATTTGGGTCATTTGTGTCCCTGTTGACCCTTTGGACACGTGGACGAGTCTCTGCCCACAACTCTGAAATATGCTTCAGACTCACAAACAAATATAGTTGTGGTTGTACTGCTCTACCATCACAACAGTTTAACTACGTCATACTTCATACTACACAATATGCCTTACAGGAAGACCACGTCACCTGCTACAGAAGGGCGTGACGTACGTAAGCCAGTTTCATGCTCAGCGTACTTAAATGCACGCACTTAAGTGCACTCCACTCACTCACTCTGTCATGCTCTCAGAGCATCACCAGACTAACATTTGGTACATTACGTACATTCATAGTAATCTAGTACACTAGATGGTACTTACCTGCTCACTTGTGGACTTATCCACTTGCGCTCTACTCGTTGTATTTCCTTCAACATACCATGGAGGCTCTTCTCTCACTTTACTGACTCTCATATGCTTGAACTTCTCTACACTAATACAATGTCGTATTACATTTAGGCCTGGCACACTATCTAGTTATTTACCTTCTCAAATATATAGACTTGTCCACTTGAACAGTACTCCTTTGATTTGCTCTCCACGGTCTGTCTTCAAGCTGTCAGGTACATGGATTTCACCTGTGCTACTTTTCTTTTTCATCACCTAAATCGAGGTGTGTCTGCTGTCCATCTGTGTTCAGTGCTCTCAAGTAATGTCTGTATTATAAATGAGCTAACTGTCCTGTTATACTTGGCAAGGACATTTCAAAATTGTGTTTTTAAGTGTTGAACATAAGGAGATTTCATCAGTGTGTAAATAAAATCAAACTACTGATTCTATTCATCATCCACCAAATAATGTTTTCGTCCCGCCTTGAAGAGATTAACTTGGGATAAACACACTGATCCCTCAATCATTGTGACTACCTACGCATAGTATCAGGACTGTAACAATCAATTTAAAATGGGCAGGAAAAAAAATGCATACGGGATCAGATAATGTGCATTTAAGGGCATATTTGAAAAATGATATCTGCATAGATCTTTTTTTCTCTCTCTTTGGATTGTGAGATAAGCTCTGTGTCGTGGCTGCTTACGGCTCACACCCAGTCACTGGCCCTCTCTTCTTCTGTCACAGTGACTCAGTGTTCCCATAATAACACTACAGCTCACATGTATCACTATGGTTTCTATGGTAATGTCAACGTGTGTGTGTGTTCCTAGTGGACGACGTCGTGGACGATAGTGATGAGGACACAGAGGCAGACATGGAGAATGACACGGAGAACGAAGAGGATGAGAAGGATTGTCGCACCGGGGTACCTCTAAATACACATGCCCGCACACAAACACATGCAACACTCACACACACACACGTGCAAACACACACACACAAACAGGCAGTGACTAAAAATGTTTGGACAAAAAACTAAAGGTATGACATTATAATGTCCACTACTGTTCCTACTGCCTGTAGCCGTCCTGAAATGTCCCAATTGACTTTGAGGTTCTATCACCAACGAGAGACAATTAAAACTTGCTTGGTCATTTATTCATGGTTGGTGATAACGGTTCATCCAAGGTAGAGCAGTTCTCTGAAAGATGAGAGACCTGTTGTTCTAATGAAGCCCCTGGGGGGTCAGTGGATGGTAGTCAAGGTTGTGCGGTGCACCTGGCTCCATAAGCAATGTGAAGGGAATATTCAGTAACAGGATTGAGTATTCATGTATAGCAAGTGAAAAGAGCACAATGTTTCCTTCAGTTATGAAAATCGTGATTCATTCACTCATTCATTAATGATAATAAACTTGGTAATTAAACTTGGACCACACTCGTCCCTGTTAATCATCATATTCTTTCTCTCTGTGGCCCGGTTGCCCAGAACGACGACATAGAGACGGACCTGAGCAAGCTGCGTCCCAGAGAGATCCATAACCGTCCCTTTGAGGAGCTGCGGGCGTATGAGAGGTTCTTCCTGGAGCTGTCCGAGGACTTCCAGGTCAGTGGTGCTCCCTACTAGAGGCGTTTTCATTCAAACTTGGAGTGGATGCTCAACATTCACCTCAACTTTGAATTTATGAATTTATTTTACAATCTGTATAATATACATGTATGTCTACATGTCTTATGCAGAAAACAAATATCTAAAGACAAACTAAATCTCATTGCTGTAGGGGTACAACTTTGACTGTGCGAAAACAGCCTCTGCAACATCTTTGACGTCATCACTGTCTACTATATCAGCCACCAAATCCCCTCGGCCAATCACAGTGCCCACGGTTCAAGCCGCACCGCCTAAGCGTGACCCCGGTGAGGACCGCCCT
>OMKN01031741.1:256-11535 GCA_900302345.1 Melanonus zugmayeri | reverse complement strand
GGACGAGATGGACTACGACCTAGAGCTGAAGATGATCTCCACACCCTCGCCCAAGAAGAGCATGAAGATGACCATGTATGCTGATGAACTGGAGACCAAGCTGAAGACCATCCGGTGAGCTTCCCCTTCTAGTTTAGTTTAGTTCATTTGACCATTTTAAAGATACACCAGGAAACAGGTGCATGAATAAAATCATTGAGGATAATAAAGTTGGAAAGGTATTTCCATTGTGGTCCTGTTGCAAGGAAATGAAACGGCAACAAGTACATGCACCAGACATTCATTATACAGACATTGTACAACATTAAAACTGGTATAACACATGGAAAAGAGTCAGATACAGACACCCTTTTGGCAGTACATTTATATGGGCACTCTATTCATCAGCCATTATTTTACTTTGCTTTTGAAGCTGATCAGTAGTGGCAGTCTGTTCCACTCCATGGCCCCCGAAAACATAAAAGCTTCCCTCCCAATGTTGGCGAATATAATGTAGAATATGATGTGGTAATGTAAGATCTGGTTATTCCTCCACAATATGGGACACTGTACCCCATTCACCTGTAGATTGATTAATATTTGCAGTAAAAAAAAAATGATACAAAAGTTTTGATTGATAAAATGGCTCATTTATTCTGACAGGCCTGGCCTGGCAGAATAAAGAGTAATTGATAACATCAGCTTAAGACTGATGAGTTATGATCTGATGTTAGGCTCGAGTGCCATGGCAGAATCTAAGATTTTTTAGATATTGTAATACAACTGTATGTCCCTTGATATCCATCTCTTTAGTATTTTTTTTGCTGTGTGTGTGTGTAACACAATCTTTCATGTCTTTTTGTTTCATTTTAGAAACTCTGTGAGCAGCTCCAGCGGATCCGGGAGTGGTGTGCAGAACCGGATCGGTGACAGCGGCTCGCAGAGTGAAACTAAAGCGCCGTCCGCCAGCAAGGTGATTGACATCAGGCAGCTCCTGGAGGAGAAGAGACAGGGCCAGGGCCACAGAGCACCGGCCCCGCTGGCTACCGGAGGGAAGATGGGTATAACTGGACATTCATTTCACAGCCTTCATTTACATGCCTGGTGTCTAGATGAACGACAGTTGGTCTAAGTTGTGTGTGTGTGTGTGTGTGTGTGTGTGTGTGTCCAGATGTGAGGCAGCGTCTGGGGAAGAGGCGTCGCTCTCCCTCCCCTGTCTCACCAAGGGACTCCCCTCCCCCACGAGAGCCAATCAGAGATGTGCACAGCAGGCTGGGCATCGCCAGTCAAGATGCCAGAGCCCTGTTCTCCACATCGTCCAAAGACAGGAAGACAAGTATGAAAATAGTGACATAAAATGACATTAGTTCATCTTCAACCAAATGTTAAACGCACTACAGTCCTCTCACCCGCCTTCCTTTTCTTTCCTTGTATTTTTCATTTCCTTCCATTTTTATTTCCATCTTTTTTTGTTTTTTTGTTTTGCATACGTATTGCCTTGCTTTAAACTTTTATCCTTTTAATGTCACTTGTGCTCTTCCAGGTCCTCTCTGGAGCAGACTGGGTCCATCCAAAGCAGGCCTCCGCGATAAAGGCAAGGAAGAGGATGAGGAAGAGGAGGAAGAGGAAGGGAGCAGCAGAAGAAGAAGCAGCAGACGAGGGGGCTCTGGCGTGTTCAGTTCCTCCAGGCTGGGCGCCCTTCCAGACGGCGATGATGGCAGCAGCAGGAGGCCCAGGAGGGGGAGTAGTGGGGGGAGGAAGGCCGCCGGTGCCGGGGAGGGCGGTGAGCCGGAGGAGGAGGACGACCAAGCACTGCAGAAGGTGTGGGGTGCCATGATCAAGCAGAAGCAGGAGCAACAGTCTCACAGGGGGAAGAAGAGCCGTCTGGAGAACCTGCCCTCGCTGCAGATCGAGATCAGCCGTGACAGCGACAGCCAGGCCTCCGATTCTGACTCGTGAAGGGTGGGGGGAGGGGGTCATATTAGGGGGGCCGTGGCGGAAAAGACAGAATTTCTGTTTTTTTCTTGTTTTTTTCTTGTTTTTTTTACTTTCGAGAAAATTGGCAAACTTTTATCTGACAAAACTAAATGACAAACAAATCCAGTCAGTTGTGCTGGGAGTTCTCTGTTGGGCACAGGGACCCAATCAGCATCACCCGCTGACACCCATGGTCACACGTGTGACTCTTGAGGGTTGATGCATCACCCCAGTGCCTCGGGCCACCCCAACATATCCATTATTCACTGGCTCTCCTTGTAGCGTCATTGACACACCTAACCATACAGTGAATTCAACCCATAACCCTGAAAATGTTACACAATACACACAAGCATTTCCATCAGATTTTTTTCTTTTTTACTTGGAAGTAGATGCGCTGAAAACACAGTAGGTTACGGTGAACCCGAGCAGGCGGTCAGTGTCTCTTTATCCGATCACAGCACACTAGCATAGGTCCTTTTGTCTGTTCGAGTTGGGCTCATTGAGTGGAGGGGGAAATGGTTTTACTAGCTTCTATCCTTTTTTCCTACTAAATGTACTAGCAGCTGTTTCATCCACTCACATACACTCCTGCTAAAAGAGAGGGAAGAGATGTTTGGCGGTGTAACAGAAACTGGACTCGCAGAGAACATGGATAAGTGTCTGTAAATAAAACATTAGGAAGACATGTAAGGACATACTGTAAATGAAAAATGTGAATGACGACTGTATTTTTCTTCACCGCCTCCCTCAGTGTTTATTCGTTATTTTTTTATTTGAAAGTCAGGGCTTCGCCTTCATAACCGTTCAGGCCATGAATATGCAGAGAAGATTTATGCATTAAACAACCTAACCCTGATTCTATTGGATTGTTTTTTACCTTTTTATTTACTCGCATCCATTTGAAATTGCATCATTGGGTATTATAATGGTAAAGATGCACATGGTGCATTCAATTGGTCTAACAGTAACTTGATTTTCAATTGATTTCACAAATCGGGAGGTCTTTTCAAAAACAGGATGTTAAAACCTAGTTACATTTAGAATTCTATGGGGGGATCTAAATGCATTTTTTTTTTAATTCACTCAATAAGTACTAGCGGTGGAAATGTGTGCATACCTACGTATGTATAAAAGTAACATCAGAGATGATTTTGTATTGGCTCTTGGCCGGTTGAGTTTTTATATCATTCCAGATGGGATAGCCTTTATTCCTAAGTACAAATGCATTGACATTTACTAATGGCCAAAACAAGTGTCCATATCTATATCAGAACATTTTTACAGTAAACAAAGCAAGATGCATCTAAAAGCTGTGAGAAGAGGTGCTTGCAGGTGGTATAAAACACACGACGTAGGTCTGTTTGGTATTTAATGTGAAGTATCTGTCTTTCTCTGTTCTGACACACTGACAGACTTCATTATCACCAGAAATAAAAACATTGTCCTTTTCTAATTGCAGTTTACTTTCATTCTATTTTTTTAAATTGATTTATTCAGTATTCATCCTGGTCATACACTGGCAGGAAATACAGCAGGATTCACACTGCCATCCACAAGGTGTATTATGAGGTTATTATACTAGTCAAAACAAGTATGCAGTTTAGCAGTAGTTGGCTAAAACTAAAACAACTGAAAAGTTTCCTGATGGTGCCTCATTTAACAATAGGAGTAAGAGTATTCATAAAGTATTTCTGTATTTAATCAAACAGCAGTTCCTTTTCGATTCTGAGGAATTGTCAATCGGCTCATCTTCGGCTCTTTGAGCCAGGGGCCCTATACCCTATACTCATCGATGTCTAATAATAACCACCTAGCTCCTCTTAAGCCATACATGGCAGCAACAAGTCCGCAACAACCTTTTCTCATCACATGTGAGATGAGGAGGCAGTATGGCGTAAGCACATACCAAAAGATAATCTCCAATCTAGATCTGGCCATTATCCTCAGCCTTACCAGGATATGTGTCAGGATGCCTAAGCCTCTGCACCCTATAATACGTCCTCATTTGTGTATCCTGTATTGGAGCACATTGGTGAGAGATTAGCATTCAGGTCACATAGAAAAAAAACAGGAAACTGAAGTTCAGCACTATTCTAAGGTTGTAACCACACTTAGCTGCATAAAACTGCATCTGCACATTTAGTACAGGGACACTGGGATTCAAATGTTTATGCATAGTGTTTTGAGTAACACGGACTGACATGGATAGTATTCAGAATTAGAATAGAAGTACATAATCCCCTGAAATGTTTTGTAGTGTTTTCTTCCCGCCCCTTTGGAAGTATGAGACAATCACAAAAAGGCCCCTAACGGTGTAATAATTAATTATACCTGTATTTCAGTTTAAAATAGCCCTGCGGACTCGTTAACAAATACATGTGTTAGTTCAATTTGTAAAACAAATAATACAAAATACAAATTAAAAAAAGTAATAATGAAAGAATGGCAACATTAACAACAAATGCTCCTTTAAACGATAACCCAACGAATGAATGGAAACTGCCTGAAGGCTGTTGTCAATGCGTATTCTGTAGTAGCCTACATCATTGTAATACACAACCATTTTGTATTAAAATATACGGAAATTAACGCAAAGACAGTCTATTCTGTGACTGGTTCTAAAGGTTATTCGTTGTTGAGGTTACAGATACTTTTGTAAAAATATTACGCAATGTCTCGCATTTGATTGGTTCACTCGTTTAGTCGGTACATTTTGCACCAATAGAATCAGTGGTCCCGCCCACCGGCTCTCACGACCAGCCAATCCGCTGCGAGTTTACGTCACGCGGAACGCAGCGCTATGCGCGTGTGACGTACAACCGTGCCAGTTTCAGTCGCCATCTTCTCCTAGCGAAACAGAACAGCTTGCTTTCGGCGTCGTGTATATTCATCGCGGGGGGGGGAGAAGAAAAAAACAACACATAAGCGTAACGACACGACACGAATCGGTTAGCTACATGTGTTCATGGACTGCTTAGTGCTAAACGGTTACCGTACAGACGCGTTTCCGTTAGATTTCGCCCGGCCGCAAAACAACTCAAAGATGGGCGACGACGACGACGCGGCGAGGGAAGACGCCCGCCGAGAGTACCAGTCCTCGCTGGAAGACCTCACTTTCAACAGCAAGCCGCACATCAACATGCTGACCATCCTGGCCGAGGAGAACCTACACTTCGCCAAGGATATCGTCGCAATTATTGAAGCACAAATAAGCAAGGTTTTTATACATATAGAATTTTCACTTTAAGCTGTTATCGTTTAAAATCTCGCGGTACTACGAGGCCCGTCCGCGGGTCAACATGGCGGACGATGCCACACACGACGTGTCGCGTTTCCCCTTGTGCTCTTTACGCTAAGCTCACGTTAAAAAGAGACGCACTAGATATACACTACTGTTTTTTAAACTAATGGCAATCTGTCGTGGTTTCTATACCGTTTGTACAAAGGAGATGCGTTTGATGTAATGACGCCGATTTCCGTGGTCGCTCCTTCCTAGTTAGTAGGTTAGACATGCCGCCTTTTAATAGAGCAGATCAGGGGAAAGCCACTCAGTTTTGTTTGAACAGTTGAACCACGCCACTGTTTGGCCACACACTTAAATATATATATATACACACACACACACAACTAAGTTGACCTAGAAACCTACAGCATAGAAGTGAGCATGTTTACCACTTTAGATCGGGTACAAAGTGGTAGGATCTACTATTCAGGTCAAACATAAATTGACTCTTTAATTGACTCGTAGTTAATGTCAGTGAACATGTTTGAGTGGTGGTTGATCCTGAGACTTCGTTTATCTGAGCGTTCTAGGTCCATGACTAACCCTCCCCCCCACCGTCATTGTATTCGTCTTACATTTACCATACAGACTAACAATTAATAAACAAAATAAAGATTAATAATAACGTATTTATCGCCAGGGAACATCGTTGCTGTCTTTGCTTTGTACTCACTTGAGTCTGTTGTCATAACATGTTTTTGCAAAGCTTCCCTCCGATCATTTGAGGTCCAGAGGTCGGGTATCAGAGTTGTCACAGTCAGCACATAGCTTCAGTTTTCCAATAGGTCTTTGTAGTCATGCGCTTTTGACACCTGGCAAATTCTCCTCCAGACAGGCATTTAATGCATTTAACTGCCTTAATTTAATCCCTGAATTTTTTGAAATGTCAATGAATGGTTAAAAAAAAAAAAAGTTGTTGTAATAAAAAATATGAACTGTGCTTTTTGTCATTTTTTATTTCCCAGTGTATTTATTGGTATGACTCTGGTTCCATTTCTTGTCTGGTATAAACCTTTCAATGATCAGAATCACTGGATTTGGTCCCTTTTTTGTTGTGGTCATGTTTTAAAACAAACATGAAATATAATACTGGTCAGGACGATGCCAACTGCTACATAATTTAGCACCATTGAGCATAGATTTACCAACCTTTAGTTAACTGCAGTTTGTTGCTTATGCACTTAAAACGCTTACATATCCCTAATACCTATTTCTAATGGGTAGATTTTGTTTTCTTTTTTGTTTAATACATGATACTTTAAAAAGGAATGGAACAATACCATTCACTGGCTCATTAACCAAAAGTGTAAAGTACAAAGAGGGATTCCTGTTGGAAGCCCTCTTTGGAGGTAACTGCAAAATAAATCTTAAAAGACTGGAGACAGAAGACTTTTTTTTTTTTTAACTGAAGATAACTGGATTTTTTTTCCCGGGAGTTTTTCGTGGACAAATATGGATATTTTTGGGGCCTGGGCTCTGGACATTTACATTGTTTTTAAGAGCCCCATTGCCTGCCTTCTATTTCGCAAGAGAAGACGTTTCTTTTTCTTTTTAAATAATCTCACAGTAACACAAGTTGTTACTGAAGGTTAAAATATATATTGCCCTTTTTTGTGACTACCTTTTTTAAGGGCTTATTCTAGCCTTTGCATGGAACCATACTGTGAAGACAACTTTTTTCCCCTTGCTGTGTATTTGGATTAATTTTTTCCCTTTCTAATTGGGTGTGGGTGATGGATGATCTAGCCCCCCCCCAGTTAATGCAACATAAAGCTTCACATTCCTTGTCTGTACTGTGTAGGATCTTATTGCTCATAGCACTGTATTGAAATGTTGGTTTTACCTGTTGTTTTTCTAAACTTGTGAGTTTTCTATTGCTCCAGGCACCGTCGTCCGAGAAGCTTCCAGTTTTGTACTTAGTGGATTCCATAGTGAAGAACGTTGGAGGAGAATACCTTGCAGTGTTTGCTAAAAACCTAGTCACTTCATTTATATGTGTCTTTGAAAAGGTACACACTGAATTCTCTTTGTTTGCTTTAAGCACTAAGTGATCTAGATGTCTGCCTTTCCCTCCCTAATCATTGTGTTGCTTGCTTATGTGTAGACTCTTGCATTCTGCTCAATGTATTATACTATGGCATTTTACTAATAAAAGCGGGAGGGTGTAATGTATTGCTATTGCACTTAAACACATGCATTGAACGTTGTAAATCCCATGTCTGGCACTTAAACCCTGTATTTCTCAATCCAAATACTCTTAAATGAATTATGACATATTTTGAAATTAAAATGTCCTTTTAGTGGCACCTGTTTGACTTTTGTACTGTGATTGCTGTAGTTGCAAATATGTGTGCTGGGAGCTGTGGACCAAGTTATGTCCTCTCTTTGTAGGTGGATGAAAACATTAGAAAAAGTCTGTTCAAGTTGCGCTCAACGTGGGACGATGTATTCCCATTGACGAAGCTATATGCTCTGGATGTGCGGGTCAACTCTCAGGACCCTGCCTGGCCAATCAAACCACTGCCCCCCACTGTCAACGCCAGCATTCACGTTAACCCAAAGTTTTTAAAGCAGGTGTGTAAAGCCTCTATCAAAATTCATGCCATCTATGACGATAACCTTTTTACTTTCAGCACTGCACACTTTTTTTCAGGCAGAGATCTATTGATGTGCTGCTTGAGAAAAAAAAGTTGAAATATTTCATATGGAAATTCGGGAATATAAATTGGCCATCATATTTTATATTCATTTAACATGTATACTGAATAGAATACTTTCTGACTTTCCTTGTATATGTACTGAATGTCTTGAACCCACCTCTCCAGTCTGAGGATGCTCCACCACGGGCCAGCACACCCCAGCCACGGGCTCCTCCGCCTGCAGCCCCCCCACCCCAGGCCACCCCTGCTGTCAGCGAAGCCAGCCTGACACAGGAACAGCTCATCAGGCAGCAGCTGCTGGCCAAGCAGAAACAGTTACTGGAGCTGCAACAGAAGAAGATTGAGCTGGAGCTTGAACAGACCAAAGCCCAGCTGGTAGGGGGAGAAATACATGATGGCTTTAGGCAAATGTTGGATGTCAAGATTGTCTATTTGATATCAAACAGAATAATCCATATCATATTTTCCATGATGTAAAATGTTTTTTTGTTGCTGTATTGTCAGGCTGGGGGGTTTGTGTTGACTCCCACTGTGCCTCAGCCCAGTGTTCCAGTGATCCCCCCCACAGTGCCAAAGCCCGTCATCCGACCTTGGATCCCTCCTAACTCTGCTGAGGCCAAGCCACCCACCAGAGACCCCCGGTTAAACCGATGTGGACCCCCTGTGTCTAAAGAACAATCAACTGTGAATAAAGATGGCCATAGTGTGGGAGATCGGGCTTTCACGCCAGAGAAACGACAGGCAGAAAAGCCCAGCAAGGCGGACAAGACTAGGACGCCTAAAAAAGGCATACCAGAGGAAAAGCCCAAGTCTCCCTCAAAATCGCCCTCTCCTATGCCTAAGGGCACGCAGGGCAGAGGCAAGCACTCAGAGGCCGATGGCCCCAAGCCTCCGGAGGCTGTCAAGAAGGATCCCAGGCTGCGGAAACGCATGCATGACAAGTCCGGAGAGGCCAAGGAGGAAGAACAAAAAGAGAAGAAAAGATTTGGTGAAAAGAAGGAAAAAGAGGAGACAGCCCGGGTGCCAGATCCCCAAAGGCCAGCGAAAGTCAAACCGTTGAACGGCTCACTGAGCAAACACGAGCTGGCCGACTCCATGGACAAAGCTGACTGCAAGAGTGGAGGCAATGCACGCACCAATGCAAGGAAACGCACACGCTCCCGGTCTCGTTCTTCCTCCCCAAAGAGGAAAGACAGGAGGTCGCCTAAGGCCAGAGCCAGGAGCAGTTCCTCCTCCCCGACCCCTTCTCACAAACAGGGGAAGCCGAGAAGGCCCCATACAGATGAGCCCCCACACGGCAAGCCAAGCCGAGAGGACCGGGCGACGCCCAAAAAAAGTCTGTCTGAGCCCAAAAGAGGCAAGAGGCAGGCAGAGGAGAGGCACAGTGAGGGTAGGGAGTCCCACTCCCCGCGGGTCCACTCAGAGGCCAAGGAGAACACCCACCGCTGGAGAAGCGGCTGGGAGGAGAACAAACAGTGAGTATAGGGAGTCTTTCACACACTTTCTGATGGGAAATGTAAATTGAGGCATGACATGACTTAATACTAGGGACAGGAATCAGCAAAGACCTCACGGTGGTATGTTTTAATATTTTTTTAATGCATTGCGATTCACTATAATATTGAGATACTTTTTTTTGTGCGATTCATCTTTCATGTGATTTAACGTTGTTCGGGTTGTACAGGTCCGTCGATGTCTGCCATTGTTTTTTAAATGAACGTCGAACAGGACAGAATGCAGTTGATGCAAATTGACTATGTATCCTAACGTTTTTGGGGATAAGGCACACCGCAATCCCCGCCACAAATTCAAGGCACACCAACTTTCAATTTGTAGGGCATGATTATGAAAAATGTCACACACCATTACCAGGAAATTAGATATACTAAATTACCAATCAATTTCACACAGGACTCAAAAAAGTAGCACATGGATACAGGTTCATAAAAATCACTTTCTTTATAAAATGTAGTTTCAGTGCAAAGGTTCAGTGTTCTCGTTGTACCCGTCCACAGCCTGAAGCCGTCAGAGGAACCTCATGGAAAGCCGGGCCCGCAACGCCACAAGCCGTACAACAGCTCCCGTCCCAGCGCACCGCGGACCCCCAAACACCGCCTCAGTGTGGACGCCAACATCCAGATACCGGACGTCCTCAACTCGGCCAGCAAGAGAGACCTGCTCAGGAGGGTGAGTCTGAAATGCAACACGGCCTGGACTTGCCCTCTGCATTCGACAAGTTTCATAGATTTGTGTGAGTGGGGTGTTTCATTTATTTAGACTTTACTGTTTCTATCTGCAGGCTAGTAAGCGTTTGGAGAGTGGCGAGATCTCCCAGGAAGACTTCCTGAATGTGGCCCACCAGATCCGCCAGCTCTTCCAATATCAGGAGGAGAAGATGCAGCGCTCGGATTCCTGGGAGGCCCCCAGCGAGGACGACTCTGGTCCCCAGCACCAGTTCCCCTCCAAGAAGAAGCCCCTGCTGTCCACCCCCGTCTCCCCGCGGGCCCGGCCGCACGACCCCATGGATGACGCCGAGCTCTCTTACTACGAGCACAAGTCCAAGCTGCGCCGGACTCAGGTCAACCGCCGCCCCCAGGGCGAGGACTGGGACGGGGAGCTGGGTTCCGAGGACGGCGATCTCGAAGTACCGACGGCGGAGGGGGCACCCGGAACCCTAGCTCACAAGTACAGCCGCCCGCCCCGGGAGAGACCAGGTAGGTTCACACCGAACCGCTCATGGACCCTGTTGCTCCTGGCTCCACCTACACTGTTGTTGAAGTTGTAGTGCTGATGGGGTTCAAGTTATCCACTGTTATACTGGAAGCACACAGGTGGGAGTGGTCATCACATTATGGGCCAATGGGCTTTGAGCCCCAAACATTGAGAGCTCAGTACTTGTGGTTAAATGGACGTGGTGTTTGTGCTCCTAGGGGAGAGACGCAGCAAAGAGCGAGAAGAGCCGCCGGCTCCACAGCAGCCGCCGGCTCCCATGATCGAGGAGTACAACCATGGCAAGGAGTTCCCCACGCTCAAGTCCCTGCCCGGCCTGCGCTTCAGGAGGAGAGCAGACCCCCGAGATTCCAGTAAGTCCCTCTTGGTTCTTTCAATAACGTTGTGTTCTACACCAGTACTCCCTGCATGGACTCTGTGACCTCACGGATGATGGAGTCATTAGGAGGAAATCTAGTCCACGTCTTTTTCAGTCCTCTTTTACTTGTTTGTAGGTGAACGAGAATGGAACTCTCCACTGACTGAGCGGCAGCGGGAAGAGCACAAGAGTGGCTATGACGCACCCGCCAGGAAATTCGCCACCCACCTCGACGCTCGCCACGGCGACCCTCGCAGGCAGGACCGCCTCCCCGTTTCCTCCACCGTGG